>CM042437.1:29578637-29811137 GCA_023631565.1 Gymnocephalus cernua | reverse complement strand
GAGGCAAAGATACTGCTTGAGGTGAAAGAGCAAGTGCATGCCAGTATTAATAATAAAAGGGAAGGTTTATAGTAGGGATGGGCATTCGATAAAATTTTCTTCGTCGATCGTCGGGAGAATTAATGATCAATTATCGATTAATCATTAATATTTTTATATTAAAATTCATTATTTAACTTTTTATAAATTAAAAACGCAATGAAAATACAAAAATACAGCATGTTTTTACCTCGATGAGATCTTAATTAGAAGAAGAACAACGTGTGCCAGTTAAACTGGAGGTTTGGCTAAACTTAAAGATATATGCGCTGCTGTGTTTAATTTAGCAGCGGAACCGTTGCTGCGAGCTGGCCTTCTTAAACAGAGACCCTCGTTTGTTCCAAAAAATAAATAAAAATAATAATGTTAAATAATAACTTAACCTACAAACATAATAATACTTAGATCTGACAGGTTTTGTCAAAATGTAACTCAAAACTATCCAAGGCACGGACAAAGCCTAATAAAAAATAACCAGTAACTCACATACAACTTCTGCACCAGTCTACTGGTTTTTGTTGAGAAAAATAAGCAGGTTGACATGATCTGGGGTCAGACGCGACCGCTACCTGGTGATCGTCAGTCCAGCCGCCGAACACACCCGCCGACCCAGGATGCAAGTAGCTACCTCCGCGCTAACTTGGTCAGCCCGGCCCGGGGAACCTATTCTCTGCTCGTTGTGCATCGCAGCTCCTCCGTGCTAACGCCGAGTTGGTGCTAGGTTGATACTGAGAGCAGGACGCACCGCCACCGACGTTAACCAGGGTTGGATGCACTTTGTGGTAGCCTACATCATTTGAGTCATGGCCGTGTTGTACTTATACACGGCATCGCAGTGTTTGCAGTGAACTAAGTCATTTTTTAAATCAAAATGGTTCCACGCAACACTTCGCCGTGACCTCTTCATGTTTACTTCGAATCAAGGCGTACCTCGCAGGTAACTGAGCAGCTTATGGGGCCCCCGGGTGGTAAAATGTTTAATTGCTGCTGACACACTGGAAATCATTTCATTGCTGCAATCACACTACACAACGCAACCTGCATTAGTTTAATCGATGACAAATTAACGCGATCAACGAAATTCTTAATGATCAATCGTCGATTAATCATGCCCATCCCTAGTGTCCAGTCCATTCTCTTGCAGGCACCTCATATGGATCCAGATTTCCGATCAATGTCATCTTTTCCAGATATCGTTTTCTTGCGTCCGGTAAAAGTTTGTCTCTGTATAGTACATTTTGTTCTTTTAATCTACTTCATCAACATTATTTTTCTCCACTATTATTTTCGTGTAACTGTAACTGCCTTTTTCTTTGGTGACAGTGGTAACTGTGGCCTCACAAAATGGAGTCCTATTGTTTACGTCCCAGAATGCACTACGCAGTGACTTCGGTTGCCCCAGAGCCCGTCTACGGAAAGCCGTTCCACTCCCCATTCAGCCCCATTGTACCTACTTTGGTTGCAGTTCCACCAGAGTTCCACTGGGGGTGATCACTGTCCAGTGCAAAATGAATGGGACCCTATGGAGCTAGACGGCTAAATTGTCTCTTTCGCCTGATTGTCGTTGAGAAATCTCAGATTTGATTGTAGTTTTTGCAAGTTCAACATGGATTATAGTATATACTTATGCCCTTTTGATTTGTTACAGGTTGAGTCGTTGGTGCCCATACCACGCTAGCATTCTGCTAATGAATGCCGATTGGTCAGTGAAGGACAGATTACGATCGGAGATCCCGCTTGACGGCATCCGAAGCGGAGCCAGAATGTCAGAGTGAATATTTTGGCGTGGTCATTAAAACATTAGCAAACCTCTTTCTAGCATGTGTATTGACAGGGAGAGCCTAACCTGTTAGCTGTGTTGTCGATGCCTTGAGAGAAAAAAGGAAGCGACTCAGAGCTTGCCGTAAAGCAGTATCTCCGGCCGTATATGTGTATGACGTCTGTCACTGCGCGATGTGAGTCTCAACACGATCTGAGTCGCGTTGAGTTGCACATGCTCAGATTTAAACGGTTTATGGCATAACGCCAATAACAGAAGATGGAAACAGCAATAATAGAAGATATAGAAGATGGAAGTCATTTCAAAAACGTTTTAGTTATCAAATGCTAGCTAACGTTAGCTCAAAACGCCATTCAAATGCTATTTGATTGTTTGATTGCTACAAATGTTTTAGCTATCTATGATTGTTTGATTGCTAACGTTAGCTCAAAACGCCATTCAAGTAACAGCCTTTGTTGTGTTTTGATTGCTAACCTAACGTTACTAGCTAGTTGCTAACTTTGACAGTAGAACAGCTAGCAAGCTAAAGACAGATATATCTTCTATTATTGCCGTTTCCATCTTCTGTTATTGGCGTTATGCCGTAAACCGTTTAAATCTGAGCATGCGCAACTCAACGCGACTCAGATCGTGTTGAGACTCACATCGCGCAGTGACGTCATTAACATTTTAAAAGGCTTTTTAGAACAAAAAAGCGACTTTAAAAAAATCTAACACCCAGCAGTATGTATTTTTGTTTGCCTCCCCTAACCCTAATGCAACATTCAAATTACTAGACAAAAAATTATATCCTGAGAAAAGTGGATTTTTAGGGGTATAGCTCCATAGAGTCCCATTCATTCTGCACTGGCCTGTGAGTGCCATCTAGTGGAACTCAGAACCCAGAAGTAACGAGGGAGTGGAACTTCTTCCTATATTAGAAATTCTTTGGTTGCCCTCATATATATATGGGTTGCCCCAGAGTGATAGAGAAAGAGAGTGGCGACAAAGTCCAGACATACTATCTCTATGGCTCTGGGTTGCCCTATAGACAAGCCACTACTGCTTTTAGACATGGCGCTGTTCTGGGGGGCTTGGCATCATTGACCCAGAGTGATAGAGAAAGACACTACAGTATCTCTATGGCTCTGCATAGACCTACATAGAAATAGACCCTGGTTTCCTTTACCCAGTTACCCTATAGTCACAAATGCTACAAAAGAGAGCGACAAAGCGACAGGCTGCCATCTGCCTTTCATTTTCAATGGGAGTGGCCTTTTGCCAGGGACAAGCTCGCCGCTGCCAGAACAAGGCGGGGCGAAGAAGGCTATTGTATGCCAATGCTGAGCGATGCGACAAAGAGACGGCCAATCGGAGTGAAGGCAGCGTGAGGGGAGCGTGACGTATGTCAGTGGAAAATAATAATAAAATAATTCAAGATGGTGGAAACGCTTCAGAGGTCCGTTTCAGGTAGGAGGATTAGTGGAAACTCTGAGTTTGTTAAGCCTGAGATGAGGGAAACTCTGGGTTTTCTGTTTCAGAAAGAGAGGTAACTTAACCTCAGAGTCAGTTACTATGGTAACTGAGCCTATGAACCTAACCTGGTCAGGAGCAGGTTTTCTTCAAGAAACCTTGAGGTTCTCTCAGACTCCTCCCCATGGATGTATGAAGAGAATTAACGCTCCTCCCTCTGACACAGCGCTCTTCATTTCCTCATTCATTCATTCAGTCTGTATCGGGCGCATTTCAGCGCAGTTTGTTATATTGGCGTGAATAAAAAAAAAACTTGTTGGTTTATTAACTGTTAGGCAGACTTTAAAACATTGTTTTTTCTCAAAACATGGCATTTCCTTTTATCGACAATCCCGATGAAGACGCTGTATGGCAGGGAGTTAAACATATGTCAGAAGATGATATTGACGCATTTTAATTTCCAGATAACTTCCTATTTGAGCAGTATGGTTTTTCTTCCCAGTCTATCAGTTATGTAGGCTACATAACCTTATCCGTCCTCATATCACTAATGTCACCCATCATGGACATGCTCTACATCCCAGCACATTCTATGTGTTGCATTACAGTTGTCTCTACAACCTTGGTGATGCGGAGCATTTCAATAAAGCGTCAGAAGAAATCGCTCTGAAACGTTGTATAACTGCTATAAATCATCTTATGCTTTGTGTTTGGACTTAATTAAATCCTGACAGTCCAAGCTTTCAACCGATGTGCTGCATGACCATATATTTTAAAGATTTAATACTAGAGCCCGACCGATATGGATTTTTGGGGGCCGATGCCGATATTAACTTGAAAAGAGCCGATTTATAAGCCGATATTTTGATTTTGAAAATAAACTGGATGTTAGACCCATTTCCTACAAACTGCACTTACACAACATTCAATATCAAAATATCTGCCTGTTCTATGTGGGCTGTATAAACCATTTTCCAGAAGGGATGTTAAAAAAAAAACAATTGCACATCTAAAGTATATATTTTTCAATGATCACAAAACAGTCTGGTTTTAAACATTTAACACTTTTATTTACTTCCAGTTGAAGCTGGTTTTAACAGTGTGTACTGTAAATAAATTATAAGTTAAAGTAAAAGAGCTATACCAAACAAATTAAATATTCCACAAAACCATAATAAAATTAAAATAAGTTAAATGTATAGCTACATTTACAATAAATAAATATAAAATATAAAATAAATAAATATTATTTATTTATTTTATATTTCATTTGAGGTATCTGTGGAGAAGTAGTCCCACACTTTGCTGCTACATCGTCCTCTTTTTTTCAGCCATCTGTAGGGCAGAAAGAGAGACAGAGAAAGAATAAGCATGTGTATTAATAATATCACCATGTATCATTACTTATGTCATCATTACAATTATAATAATAATAAACAGGGATATCCTACATGGGCAAAAATGAGAAATATAGAGAAATATTTTTTTGTTTTTATTTGTCAAGCAATAGGTATTACCTATTTATATTTAACAATATTATTACAACATTTTCCTGTTATGTCTGTGAAGCTGCTTTCCCCTAACGTTCCCCTAACGTTGTAACCTTTAGATAACGTTACCCTAACGTTCCCCTAACGTTGTAACCTTTAGATAACGTTCCCCTAACGTTGTAACCTTTAGATAACGTTACCCTAACGTTCCACTAACGTTGTAACCTTTAGATAACGTTACCCTAACGTTCCCCTAACGTTGTAACCTTTAGATAACGTTACCCTAACGTTCCCTTAACGTTGTAACCTTTAGATAACGTTACCCTAACGTTCCCCTAACGTTGTAACCTTTAGATAACGTTACCCTAACGTTCCCCTAACGTTCCCCTAACGTTGTAACCTTTAGATAACGTTACACTAACGTTCCCCTAACGTTGTAACCTTTAGATAACGTTCCCCTAACGTTCCCCTAACGTTGTAACCTTACACAACTGTCTGTGCATGAGCAGGAATTAATTATTATATATTGGCAGGAATGAATGAACAGGCAAACTTTAACTTGATTAGCGTTAGAATAACGTAACAGTTGTTTTTTCGAGGCACGCTGTACATAACTTCTAGTCATTTACTACACGCGCCCCCTGCCACAGTTACGCGGTCATTATGTGGGAAACACTGCAGATATATTTAGAATAAGTTAAACGCTAACGTTATAGTTTGACCTCTTATTAACGTTTGCGTTCTTCCACTGATAAACATGGTATTAGTTAGCTTTGTGGCTAATCTAATATAGCAATGCATTAGCGGCTGTAAGTGATGTTACAGAATATTTAGAAGTGATATTGATAGGACCGTTAGCTAGAACTACCACACCGTTTTTATATACAGAGTATGAACTAAATCTACAATCATTTCACATGACAAACGACAGACTCACCGTCAAAACAGTACATCTCCATGCCGGGTGTAATGCTCGGCCACTGGCTTGGCTGAGACTTTTCTTCTGTAGTGGATTTCTGGCGCTCTTGTCAACTGGGGAGTTGCAGACCGCCCTCTGGTGGGCAAACTATGCAACACTCATAACATGAGTGAAGCATGAGACTCAGTTTCTCATGTTTCATCGGCCGTTATAAACGCCGATGCCGATTTAAATGCCATTAGCTCATATCGGCCGATAATATCGGCCGGCCGATATATCGGTCGGGCTCTATTTAATACGTCAAATTTATAACAAAGTTTAAGCAGCGTCCACTTTGAGCGTGACTGTCCCGTATACGGGTCAGTGAAAGTAAAGAGTTTAAACATTTGTAGTGTTCCCTGGACACAAACCAGTAGAGTCATTAAAAAAAGAGTTCCACAGTATTGCAGGTGAATGATGTAAACCCTTTGAAATAAAAGATTATGAATTATAATTCTGTTAATGATGGTGCTGCAGCCTTAGAATGGGATTAGTAGGCCTAGGACTTTTTCGCCCGCAGTATTGCACCTAAATGAAATAGATTTTCAGTAATATTAGGCTATACTACTTATGATTAAATATGATATACATTATATTGGAATATACGCATTTACTCTAGCAGCAATTTTCTCCAACCAAATTCCCTCTCTTTTGCAGCAACCGCTGTGTTGCTTTTTTAACGTAGCCTAATACATGTTCAAACTCGCATATGTGCGCATGAGTATTTCCGCCGACCCGTTTGTTTGTGGTTGTTACCATGGTGAATCGTAGTATCATGGCTCCATTCATGCTGTCTTTGGTGCACGCGCGTAACCCTGAGTCAACCTATTCCGAGTTGATTGAACCAACTCGAATCAGCTGTTGTGAAACCGAAAACTCAGAGTTTCCCATCTCAGGATAAATCAACTCAGAGGTCAGGCTTAGACTCAGAGTTTGTTGAACCTCCTACCTGAAAGGGACCCCAGCTGTGCAGCACCTAACTGCTTTACCAGAAGGACCAAAGAGACCCAGGAGGCTAGCATCACTTTCCACATGTCAGTAGAAGTAGATTTAGTAGATTTTTTTCTTCTTTTTTTAACTATAAATACAGAAAAGTTGGTGAACTAGTTAGCTAGCTAGTTACATTACCTAGTAGCTAACTGTTAGTGGACCAGCTGAGATGTAGCTAGCTAAGTTATTGAGGATTGCTAGCTAGCTCTTAACATCATTTATGAACAGCAAACATCGTTTTAGTTGAATTATTTTTGACCTCCATTAGGACGTTTAGTAACGTTATAACAGTTGTTTTACAACTACATTGACTACTATGCGGCTGATTTCACTCAATCTGTGTTGTTTTCATTTAAATTAATGTTAAGGACAAGTAGTCTTCTTTACTCCTAAATCTCATTTCATAATATCTCAAGACAAATCCAGCAGGCTAACGGTACGTTAAAATGTAACGTTACACATAGAGTAAAGTTATGTTACACAAATCAACAGTAGCCACATCCAGCTGCTACATGGAGCCCTAGCTAACCAACCGACCGATCTATGGTTGACCGTAAAAAAAACCCCCCGCTAAAACAGGAAGCAGCGGTGTTGATGGCAAATGTGGTCTTATAGTTGAGATAAAATCGGTCTAGACTTTGAAATGAATTCAACGGAATCCAGTCTTTAAATATTAGTTATATGTGAAAATAAGCTATTGCAATATAGGCCTATAATATGCACACACACATTTACATGTAGACAAAAAACCTGAGCTGACCCAAAAAAGATTATTACATACTGAATCTATTTAGGATTTCTACATTAAAAAAACAGTTTTTACATATTAAGTTAAGAAAATATTTTTTTTACCTGCAATATACATGCAAAATTATGAGATTATCTTCAATGACTTGTTCTCTTGGAGCTATATCAATCAAAATTCCACCCAAATCTCTGTTTTTTGTTTCGTTCTAGAAAGGCACAGTTGTCTGATGGTCATAACTTTGAATTAAAACCACTATTGATGTATTGGTAGAAAAATTTAAGGATTATGAAGACAACATGAGCCTCTTTCCCCATTGGTTCCAATGGAAGCAATTCTAAAACCTAACCCTGGTAAGATGGCCGCCATGTGCTTCCATCCTGGAATGGCAAGTCAGAATTACATGTCATATGTATTGTTCTATATCTATGGGTAAGTCACTTCAGCCTCTAACCCTGGATGCAGAGGAGATGGTTGCGTTAGCCTTTTCGATATTACAACACCTGCGTGTGCGTGAGAGAGGGAGAGTGTTTGTTTGTGGTGTTTATACGTGTTTACCTGATGCAGGCAGAGATTGGAATACCGGATATGCCGGGGCTGGACTGGGACCAAAAAATCGGCCCTGGCATTTTTGGGCCAGGCGGCGCACACCCACCGTGATTGGTCAGACAAATTCCCTGCAGACAGTCCTCTTAAAATATGCGTGCATTCTATGATATGAGTTGCCTAGTGTTCTGTGTTCATGTGATAGTTTTGGATCCTTCAAGAGGGGTCTCCAGACTTATCCGTTGATCTTACACTTAAATAATTAATTAATTCTTAGTTATGATTTGTATGATTTTTTTTATTATGATATTGTATTGCCATTATTGTTATTACTATTTTGCTTAATATTGGCTTAGCAACTTTTCAAAAACTGTTTACTGTTAATTTAACCATTGTAAGCAGAGGTGTAGTGGTAAAAAAAGAGGTGGGTAAACTATAAATTCTGGTGGACCACGACGTGGTCACCTTTTAAGGTGGGCCACTGCCTACCGGTGTATGTGTATCCTGATGACATCGCTATAGGCTATCATTTGATGGTACTACCAAGGGTATCACTGGTTGTTTCCTCATCATAGGTCACACAATCACTATTCAATTCATACATTAATCTAAGCTCTTGTTAAAGAGACTCAAGAAGGAATAATAGGGTTGAAATCTATAAAGTTTACTAAATGAAAAAACAGAGAGAACAAAAATATTTAAGAGAGATAGAGAGGGAGGCTTATATCCAGGGCTTCCAATGCAATGCACTTGTACATAATGATTAGGGATTTGGGATTATTTTCATAGTCGATTATTCTGTTGAATATTTTCTCGATTAATCGATTAGTTGTTTGGTCTATAATGTCAGAAAAATGTGGATCAGTGTTTCCCAAAAGCCCAGGATGACATCCTCAAATGTCTCATTTTGTTTCTGCTCCTGTAGAAGCTAGAGGTCTGTATGAAATCAACCTTGTTACTAGAAAAACATGTTTTTAGCCGCAATCTTATGGAGAAAAACTACACTACCCACAGTCCTAAGCTTAACAGCGACGCCTCTGATTGGTTCAACTCGCCGTTTCCATAGAAACGTTTACCGTACCCGCAAAACCGCGAACGGCTATAGCGATAACATTAACTAGCTAGGTGACTAGCAAAGAGAGCTTGTTGTCACAAACTTCCAGTGGTTTAAATGTCAGAGAATGCATATAATTACATCCAGTTATTTATCTGATAATGTATCCTGAATTTTACTTGTAACATGGGCTAATGGGAAAAGGTAGAGGTGACTTGTGGAGTCAGTGGCATGAATCTACTACTACTACTACTCTACTAGTGAACAAAATTAACCTAAAAAACATGAAGTTTAGTAGTAGTAGTTTTAGTTTTTCGAGCTCACTCACTTTGGGCTTGTAGCCGAGGCCGTTTGCTTGCATCAGGAGGAGGGCTGCTGTCTTGACGCCGCTTAAAAAATGTCCGGACATCTATTTTTACAATTTAATACATGAGACATGTAGGCTAGTTTGGGCTAGTGACCATGGACGTATTAAGAGAGGTGGATAAACACAATTTAGAGGTGGATAAACGCACTTTGGAGGTGGGTAAACGCTATTTCCAAATTTTGGGAGGTGCATAAACGGCGTTTACGTGCGTTTAGCCTCCACTACATCCCTGATTGTAAGATTCATATTTGGTTGCTTTGGACAAAAGTGTCTGCTAAATACAATAGTGCCTAACCATAACCATGACCCTTCTCAAAAGCTACAATAAAGCTGAGAGTAGAACATGCCCTGGAGAAGAGCTAATTAAGCAATTCAAGGAACACTGAAGCTTGTATCAACACTGATTTTATCGATCACACAGCCTTTTCAGCTACCCAACAGGCTTTACAGCTAGTATTTTCAATGTAACCTAACTAGATTACCTGACCTTACCTAGCCACTAACGGTAATGTTACAGCCAAACTGCTTGTTGTCATTATGGCGTGAGGCACGCACACAAACACACTTAATCTTTTTCTCCCGTAATTTCTCTGCACCTCCCACCTCCATTTTAACGTGGATGCTAAACTTCCAGCATAAGCATAACTATTACAGCTCGTGTCTCAGGGCCGGGAGGCGTGGCCATAGTGGGATTCGTAAATTTGCGGCTGGGAGTGGGGAAGGGGGTTCCTGGATTTGATTAGGTCAAGCCAGTGCCAATAAAGAAAATTAACCAATGGGCCGCTGCCAGTTCTTTATGGGCTGGCGCAGCCACACAAAAAAAGGTCTTTAAATTTCATTCAGGATTCAGATTTTAAACACAGTATTCAAGATTCTGCCGTGCTAGTTTTAGGATCAGTTGTATAGTACTCACCTTACGCACAGTTTCGAAATATATTGCAATATATTGAATCGTGACCCATGTATCGTGATACATATCGCCAGATTCTTGCCAATACACAGCCCTAGTATCCTGGGACAATTGGAGCTACTGTTTGTGCATACTAGATTTAAAGTCAAATGGCATTAGAATAGAAATGTACTACTGCACCATCTGCCTTATTTAAATGTAAACACTTATCAACATAATAAGTTGTGTCTGTTTTTACATTTAGTTTTTCACCTGTCTCTCAGGCCATTGGAAATGCGAAGACCATCCGAAATGACAACAGTAGTCGCTTTGGGAAATACATCGAGATCGGCTTCGACACTAGCTACCATATCATCGGTGGCAACATGAGAACATACCTGCTAGAGAAATCACGAGTGGTGTTTAAGGTGAGCACACAAACGCACACTCAAGTTTGTGCTGCCATTTTTAGGCCTTTATTTGACAGGACAGCTTAGATTTTGGAAAGGGGAGAGAGAGGGGGAATGACACGCAGCAAAGGGTCGCAGGCCGGAACCGAATCTGCGGCCCTTACATGAAACTTATAATGTGTGGTCTACATGTGATACTGAGCATAGCCCTATACTTTAACCACGCCCCCTTTCATAACATTTGAACCGTTGAAGGTAGAGTCTTGTGTGAGGTGTCATTGAACTCAGCAGGGAGTTTCTTCTTCATTGGTGATGGTTTGGCCCACCCCCTATGCTTTGGCCATGCCCCCTTTTATAACTAACGACCCGTTTGATGTAGACTATTTTTGTAGCATGTGTGACTGTAGGGTAAGTAACTTCAGCCTCTAACCCTGGATGTAGAGGAGATGGTTGCATCAGCCTTTTCGATATTACAAAACCTGCGTGTGCGTGAGACAGTTTGTTTGTGGTGTTTATACGCGTTTTCCAGATGCAGGCAGAGATGGGAATACCTGCTATGCCAGGGCTGGACTGGGACAAAATAATCGTCCCTGGCATTTTTGGCCCAGGCGGCCCACACCCACCGTGATTGGTCAGACACATTCCCTGCAGACAGTCCTCTTAAAATATGCGTGCATTCTATGATATGAGTTGCCTAGTGTTCTGCGTTCATGTGATAGTTTTGGATCCTTCAAGATGGGTCTCAAGACTTATCTGTTGATCTTACACTTAATTCATTCTTAGAGTTATGATTTGTATGATTTTTTTATTATTGATATTTTGTATTGCCATTATTGTTATTATTACTGTTTTGCTTAATATTGGCTTAGCAACTTTTAAAAACTGTTTACTGTTAATTTAACCGTTGTAAGATTCATATTTTGTAGCTTTGTAAAAAAGTGTCTGCTAAATACAATAACCATGACCCTTCCCAAAAGCTACAATAAAGCTGAGAGTAGAATATGCCCTGGAAAAGAGATAATTAAGAAATTCAAGGAACACTGATGCTTGTATCAACACTGATTTTATAGATCACACAGCCTTTTCAGCTACCCAACAGGCTATACAGCTAGTATTTTCAACGTAACCTAACTAGGTTAACTGACAGCCACTAACTTTAAAGGTATAGTGGAGGATTTTCTTTTTCTGGGTGGATCATCAAGACTATTGGTCCTCCTAGTTGTCAATCATTCTGCTGATATGTTCACGTAAGGCCGTCGTACGTGCCGTGACAGGTCAGGGAGCAGACGGCCACGCCCTCTGGCCATAGACAATATATAAAAGCCTCCGACCGCTGCCTCCCCGCTCTCGGCGATAGCTTGTTTATTGGCCTGTAGCATGCTAAAGTTAGCTATAGAGATACTTGTTTAGATTTCCACTTACCGGTGGCGAGTCTGACATAGTGGAAAAGGTGCAAATCTTCTTTTGGAAAGTAGGCTTGTAGAGCCATGCCGACAGCAACTTGTAAACAGAGAGTGCACGAGGAGAACTAGGCTTGTGCATGCTCTCTCGTGCACACGTTCAATAGGCGTTCCCTCTCGGGAGCAGGTAGGGTGTTGCGCATGTGCATTTCTTCAAAAAGTGGAGAGGGCGGTTCTTTTCTAAAGTTCGGGAAAATCCTCCATTATACCTTTAGTGTTACAGCCAAACTGCTTGTTGTCGTTAGGACGTGAGGCGCACATAATACACACACACACACACACACACACACACACACACACACACACACACACACACACACACACACACACACACACACACACACACGCGCCTTAGAAAAGAGCTAATTAAGCAATTCAAAGAACACTGATGCTTGTATCAACACTGATTTTATATATCACACAGCCTTTTCAGCTACCCAACATGCTATACAGTTAGCATTTTCAATGTAACCTAACTAGGTTACCTGACAGTCACTAACTTTAATGTTACAGCCAAACTGCTTGTTGTTGTTATGGCGTGAGGCGCGCACACACAGAAACACACACACACACACAGCCTCCCTCTCTTCCTGAAAGTCCCTGTTAATTTACCTTCTTCTTACCATGTCGTAAACTACTCTCTCTTCCATCTTTTCCTCATTCGCTCCCATGGCCCTGTCATGGTCACTCTCCTCCTTCTCGGCTTCTTCCCTGTCATGATGTTGTTTCTGCTTCTCTGTATAGCTAGCCACCTCTCCTCCTTCCTCTACTTCAGGTATTGCTGATGTTGAAGCAGCTACTACAGCCCCAAACATGTCAGAAATGTTGGCACATTTTGAGGCATCTGCCTATAGATACTTAATCTTTTTCTCCCATAATTTCTCTGCACCTCCCTTGCGTTTTGGTGGTCGTTTGTCCATTTTAACGTGGATGCTAAACTTCCAGCATAAGCATAACTATTACAGCTCGTGTCTCAGGGTCGGGAGGTGTGGATTTGATTGGGTCAGGCCAGTGCCAATAAAGAAATTTAACCAATGGGCCTCTGTCAGTTCTTTATGGGCTGGCGCAGCCACACAAAAAAAGGTCTATACATTTCATTCAGGATTCAGGTTTTTAAACACAGTATTCAAGGTTCTGCCGTGCTAGTTTTAGGATCCGTTGTATAGTACTCACCTTACGCACAGTTTCAAAATATATTGCAGTATATTGAATCGTGACCCATGTATCGTGATACATATCGTTTCGCCAGATTCTTGCCAATACACAGCCCTAGTGTCCTGGGACAATTGGAGCTACTGTTTGTGCATACAATACTTATTTAAATGTAAACACTTATCAACATAAGTTTTGTCTGTTTTTACATTTTGTTTTTCACCTGTCTCTCAGGCCGTTGGAAATGCGATGACCATCCGAAATGACAACAGTAGTCGCTTTGGGAAATACATCGAGATCGGCTTCGACACTAGCTACCATATCATCGGTGGCAACATGAGAACATACCTGCTAGAGAAATCACGAGTGGCGTTTCAGGTGAGCGCACAAACGCACACTCAAGTTTGTGCTGCCATTTTTAGGCCTTTATTTGACAGGACAGCTTAGATTTTGGAAAGGGGAGAGAGAGGGGGAATGACATGCAGCAAAGGGTCGCAGGCCGGAACTGAACCTTTCCCTTACATGAAACTTATAATGTGTGGTCTACATGTGATACTGAGCATAGCCCTATACTTTAACCACACCCCCTTTCATAACATTTGAACCGTTGAAGCAGGGCTCGACATAAGCAATGGCCCGATGGCCCGGGGCCAGTAAAAGAGTATGTCGGGCTAGTTGATTGGCCAGTTACTGGCCCGCACGGGCCAGTGACAGTGTCTCTGTCTGCTGTATCAGGAAACGTCATACTGAGTGGCGCGAAGCGTGTGATTTCGTGTAATGGCCGACGATTTCGTTTGCCGGCAATTTCCAACAAAAGCTGACCAGCCAAACCAACAAAATGCCATGCAGCTTCAAACACAATTCATTTGGATACAAGCGTAGCATTTTAGAAGATAGACGGGATTTTGAACAGCGATGTCCGCGCTGCGCACACACACTCTCACACACACAAACACAGCAGAGCCGAGGTGTGTGCGTTACTTCACGCAGCACATGTAACTGACTGGAAACGATACCGAGGATTATTTAGCCTACTGCCACTGGCGTAGATGAACTAACGCTACAGTCGTTACTGTAAGTAGCCTACAATAAAACCTCCATGATTAAAAAGTCAATACTTATCAATACCCACCTACCTGTTCTACAGGCATCAACATGTTTCAGTCTGCTCTGTCTGCGCTGTGCAAACACAGCTCTACTCTGCAATTAGCGACTTTTTACAAACAAGCTAAAATGAAATATGTCAGTTTGTAGTCTAAATGTTTATCTTGAACTTTGGACAAACTCTTGTAAACTTAGCTGCTGTCTTAACGAACCATCCTCTTTCTCACGAGGAGAACTAGGCTCGTGCACGCTCTCTTGTGCACACGTTTAATAGGCGTTCCCTCTCGGGAGCAGGTAGGGTGTTGCGCATGTGCATTTTTTCAAAAAGTGGAGAGGGCGGTTCTTTTCTAAAATTCGGGAAAATCCTCCATTATACCTTTTGAAATGGTTTAGTTTGGCAGCTCAGTGAAGCACTTCAAACTTTTTTTGTTAATATTTTTATTTTTATATGCAGTATGATTGTGTTTCAACTAAAAAGTATTTACCTACACCTTATTCTTGTTTAAAATCATTTACATAATATAAATGAATGTATATGGAGCGTGATAAAAAGGTAACCTTGAAATTGTGGCGTTAACGGCGCCGCGAGGGAAAATTTGGGTGCACCTAAATTGTGTGCTGGTGCACCTAAATAAAAAAGTTAGGCGCACCAGTGCAACCAAGGCAAAAAGTTAGTGTGGAGCCCTGCTTTAACAAATAATATATAATTTGGGCTGAGCCTATTTGCTATGGTAACCTAGCAACCTGTGCATGTGTGTGCACGCGTGCTGTGCGTGAGGAAGAGTGAGAGAGATGAGGGTGTGTGTGTGTGTGTGTGTGTGTGTGTGTGTGTGTGTGTGTGAGAAGGGGTTCTTTTTTTAAGCTATACTCTCTTGCAATTGAACGTGAATAAGTTTACTACTTAAAAACATCAAAGCTAAACATCATATCTAGTCAAACCGCATCACGACATCGCTACAAATACTATGCGATACTATAATACTATGCGATTAAAATCAGCGGCTGCTTAGGTTACCTTGTTTCAGCGACGCTTGGTGAAACAGCATGGAGTGGATGTTTTCGGTTCAGATCAAGTTGTAATGCTGTGGTATGCCAGGTCTACTTTGCAGTAGTAGACACATTGCACCTTGTTCTCTTCCTTTTTTAGTATGTAATGATCCCAAACTTTAGACATTCTCTGCCGTTTCTGGACATCATCTGGACACCATCGCGGCAACTAAATTCAAAATGTTTCACGCGCTAGTGGTGTGCTTCCTGAACAACAGTCCGCGTGGAACAATCAGATCCCTGCGCGTATAGTGCGCGTCATAGGAATTTAACGAGGCTTCGAGGCAGAGTTTTTGCCTCGAGGAATTTTTGTAATAGAGTTATTCGAGTAACTCGATGAATCGTTTCAGCCCTAGTACCAAGTATTATGAGCATCCCTATGTTCGAACGTGGTGTTTGTTATAGACAATCCATGACTAGCGCAGAAGTCCAACAACAGACAACCACCCTGGTTTAGATCAGGGAGGCCGTTCCTCCCAATCACGCCTCTCCATGTGTCTCCATCATTGCCCACATGCATTGAAGTCCCCCAGCAGAACTATGGAGTCCCCCACCGGAGCCCCATACAGGACTCTATTCAAAGTCTCCAAGAAGGCAATATACTCCGAAATCTTGTTTGGTGCATATGCACAAACAACAGTCAGAGTTTTCCCCCCCCACAACCCGCAGGCGTAGGGAGGCGACCCTCTCGTCCACTGGGGTAAACTCCAATGTAGCGGCGCTCAGCCGGGGACTTATGAGTATCCCCAAACCCGCCAGGCGCCTCACACAACTCCGGAGAAGAAAAGAGTCCAATCCCTATCCAGGAGTATGGTTCCAGAACCTGCGTAGAGGTAAGCCCCACCAGATCCAACTAATAGCGCTCCACCTCCCGCACAAGTTCCGGTTCCTTCCCCCACAGAGTTGTGACATTCCACATCCCCAGAGCCAGCCTCTGCTGCCCGGGTCTGGTCCGGCAAGGCCCCTGACCTTCAACGCCACCCTTGTGGCAGCGCTCCCGACCCTAGTGGTTCTTCCCACAGGTGGTGGGCCCATGGATGGAGAGAGAAGTGCCATGTAGCTTTTTCGGGCTGCGCCCGGCCGGGCTCCGTGGCAAACCTGACCACCAGACGCTCGCTGATGAGCCCTCCATCTGGGCCTGGCTCCAGACGGGGACCCGGGCTTCCTCCGGGCAGGGTCTCTCTATCTCTTCCTCACTCTGTCATAGGGTTTTTGAACCCCATTCACCCATTAGTGAGCCCATTCAAAATATATAAACTAAGGGGAATTGATGCAGTTGAGACATGCATTACTTAAATGCATGAGGAGGTATGGAGAGAAAATAGGTCTGAGTGGTTGTGATAGGAGTGAGGGAGGGGAAGGAGGAAGGAATAAAAATTGAGAATGAGAATAAAAATTATTATTCCATCTGTAATAACATTTCTTGCATATTCTCCGATCTGTACCGATGTATCCTGGTGGTACACATGTGCGGTAGTTTGAATGCACATAAAAGTTTGCTGCTGAGAAGAGAGAGCCCTGTTTAGCGAAGATTCAACATGGCTGACATTTCGTTTTTTTCCGGATGAGATCGCTTCGCTTCGGGTGATGGCCGGTTTGAAAACATGCGGAAGTAGCTCCTACTACTGGCTGTAGTCCTTTGCCTCTGGCCAAAAAATCTTCAGATGATGCAAAAATTGTCATTTTACGTCATTGGAAGATTTTTTCCAGACCCCCAATACAGATATCTCCCGTCTCATGGGGACATGAGGGAGGGAAGCACGGTCATTCGGAAATACTACCGGGTTTCTACTGATACAAAGCTGAATGCTAAATCGGTGAAGTATCCCTTTAAATAAATAAGGTAATCTTAATTTGGAGCAAAATAATCAGATTACTATAATCTTATTATTTTAATAATCTAATAATCTGTTTCTAGAGCTGCAAACATTAGCAAAGCGACAAAAACGTTGAAAGACGCAAAAAAACGTGGAAGAAAAGCGCTGAAAAACCGCACAAAAAGCGTCCAAAGCATAAAAAAAACGTAACTATGGCGATGCACGCACAAACACGTGTGCATGTACATACTGTAGTTACATTCTCAATGTTTTGCTACAGTCGCGCTACCTTTCCTCCATGACAGATTAATCATAACTGTATATGGATACGAAACGGAGAGTCAGTATTTCAGAAATGGAGTAGATCTTACTTTATATAAAGACTCAGATACTTATCAACGATGTTCTTTTCCCACCAGGTTAGAGATGCCTTATCAGGTCTCAGTCTCTGTCCCTGGGATTATTCTCCTTTTCACATAGTCCATCGCGTCAGCTGCATCTCGAAATTACTCCCTGGTTTGTTTGCGCAGCAGGTCGGTTGGGGTTACTTTGAACACCTGGTGGCGAGGCCTCAGGCCTTTTACTGGAGGAAGCAGCAAACTTATATTTTCGGAGATTTGCCGCCATTTACAGCAGCGAAAGCGACTGATAGCAAACACTGATGGTTGTTGACGACAGGGGTATATGATTTAAGTAGTATTTCGTAGTTTGGATGGCGTTGAAACATCAAATTATTAGTGGCCCTGCAGGAGCGCTCACAAACACGTCTCAATCCATATCTTGCTCAACAGCGCCCCCCAGTATTTTGTATTATTGAATTATATCACAGAAATGTCTTAATATTTTTGTGTACTATAATGCCTTGTTTTGTTTGACTCATATCTCCTTGTGTGACTAACGTTAGTTTGACTCATGCTTTACAAGCAATCTAGCTAATTTAGCACACAGCTTTTCTTTGGAAAAATACCGGTTTTGGATAAGTTAGGGTTCGACATAGGCCTATGCAATGGCCCGATGGCCTGGGGCCAGTAAAACATTTTGTAGGGCAAGTAGGTTAGCTGGCCCGTTCGGGACAGTTATAGGCCTTTTGTTTGTGCCATTTAAAGTCACCAGTTTGGTGATAACGTTGGGTGAAACTACGTTGATTATAAATGGAGCTCGCTAACGTCAACAAACGACCGTGGGACCGCCACACATGCTATATAGCTAGACCTTCAGTAAGCGGCTGCAGCGACTCAAACCCAGCCAGACCGGAGCTGCTGCCCGCTCTCCTCCTTTGCTGGGAGCTAGCTAGTAATATTAGCGTACGTCGCGGTGCCTCCGCCTCCACTGGACAGCCACCACAACTCAAACCCAGTTGCAGCTTCAGCAACTGCTGTTTCTGCTGTCTGTACTCCTTCCGGCGAAGTAGTCTCCTATAGACCTTTTCACAGATGTAAACATAAACATTCTAAATGGACCCAAGTTGATTTCCTGTTGCAGTGTATGTGAATGGCATCAACTGACAGGAAGTTAACAAGGGGCCAGGCTGTTGCTTAGCAATGTAATTCCATTGAAAAGGTCTATACAGGCTGGGAGTGAAGCGAAGGGACCACGAGGTGCTCTAATAATTAAGCTACTAGCTAATGTTAGCTAACCGGAAACTCCCAGTGCGGCGTTCATACGCTGTCGGAAATTTTATAATCGTTTTAAAAAATGAATGCATAAAGTAGGCCAGTATAGTCCGCCAGCCCAGAGCCTTTTGAGTACCAACATTTGAGCACAGGGGCATCCAGGGGACTGGGGCAGATCAAATACTTAGCTACCTGCCTGCATCAAATGTGTAGAGCGGTGTTCGCATTACACAGTCTGGCTCAATAAGGCTGCACAAATTAAACTAGTTGACATCCTTTACTGTCAAACTGGGAAAACAACAAATACAATGGGAGTAAGAAGGCTAGTCTAAACATAACTGTTGTGTGCATGTAATAAATTTCTTCTGATTTTATGTTTGTTAAGCTACTTATTAGCTACAGGGCCCTGCAGTGTAATACAAGGATATCCAGATCTTTTCACATATTGACTTTTGGAGGCCAGAGTAGCTGGAGATATTAGCTGAAGCCTAAAAGTGGGGATATTGCCAGCCAAGAAAATTCTGAGTAGTGCACAGGAGGAAGAGAAGGAGGGAAATGAAAAAGAAGGCGGGTCAGAGCAGGAGAAGACCACAGAAGGAGATGCAGAAATAAGTGAAACAGAAGAGGGAAAGGAAGAATTGACTGAGGGATGAAGAGGAAGCTGCAGATACAGAGAGGGGGACAGAGGCAGAGAGTGATCAGGAGGAGGCAGATGAAGATGACAGGGAGGAAGAGGCCTGCAGTTATATATAGATTATCTAATGATGTTTTACAGTTTCTCTATGATAGCATTTATTTGACCTTTTGTTTGATTATAATTACTGATAAAATAAGACACATTCTGTTCTATTTTCTGTTCTATTTGTCTGTATCAGTAAATATGATCAAGCCATTTAATTCAATTTCAGCTAAATTCAATTTTATTTATAATTTATAATAATTTACAAAGACCCAACAATTCCCCCAAAAGCAAGCATTTGGTGCAACAGTGGTAAGGAAAAACTTCCTTTTGGGTAGAAACCTCAGACAGACTAACCCAGGATTTCCACAGGCTGCGTAACTGCTGCGGAACGGCTCCGGAACGTCGGCGGAGTCAATCGGTTTCCATTAAAGTCAACGTGTGTATTTCCACCAGCTGCATAACGTCTGCGTTCCGACTCCGGCACAGCTCCAGCGGTCCGCAGCCCTGCGGATCAGATACGCAGAGCTTCTATTTTTGCCGGACGCCGGAGAGCAGCAATTCAGCACACGGCAGATAGTGCGGGACAGGAAGTCGAGAAACAAAATAAAACATCCGGTTAACTTTCAAAATAAAATACACCGTGCTCACGAAGGATCATATTTCTCTTCACTACACCTTGAAAACACGGCACGGAGTTGTTTCCTCTCTACTCCTCGGAATAGAAACAAACTGTTGGTGGTTTTGTGGTTCTATTCTGTGTGAATTCGCGAGATCTAGTGGGTACTCGGGACTACAGCTGTCAGTCCTGGCCGCAGCCGTTCCGCAACAACTCCGGATCCGGTGGGTATTGACGGACCGTGGACCACGGACCACGGACCACGGAGACGTTCCGCAGCGGAGACGTTCCGCAGCAGTTACACAGCCTGTGGAAATCCGGGGTAAGGCTCTTGGTGGGCGGTGATCTGCTGCTGTCGGTTGGGACACAGAGACACTGATATAGATATACAGATATGGACAATTATGATTCATAACTAGAACTGCAAGCAGTTATGAACGGGGTCCAAGCCTCGTGCGCCGGTCCCCCCCGGCGCGAGCCGCCCCCGGCCACGCCGAGAGCCCGCGAAAACGGAGCCCGCGAAAGGAGAACCCGAAGCGCCGCCGCGGCGAGGCGAAAGTCGGGAAATTTGACCGAGCGCGAGCTCCAAAGTCCGTAGCGAAACGCAATCGTAAATTTCCTCTTTGTTGCGTAAAATGCCCAAACGCTTCTACTTCGATTTTAGCGCCCCCTAAAGGGCGATCGTCGCCAAATCCGGTGGGGAGCCGCAGAGTGGCATGACGAACAATACTCTCAAGTTTCGTGATAATGGCATTTACTGCTGCAGAGCTATTCACATTGCAAATTATCCATCCATCCATCGTCGTCCGCTTATCCGTGGTCGGGTCGCGGGGGGAGCAGCTCCAGCAGGGGACCCCAAACTTCCCTTTCCCGAGCCACATTAACCAGCTCTGACTGGGGGATCCCGAGGCGTTCCCAGGCCAGGTTGGAGATGTAATCCCTCCACCTAGTCCTGGGTCTTCCCCGAGGCCTCCTCCCAGCTGGACGTGCCTGGAACACCTCCCTAGGGAGGCGCCCAGGGGGCATCCTTACCAGATGCCCGAACCACCTCAACTGGCTCCTTTCGACGTGAAGGAGCAGCGGCTCTACTCCGAGCTCCTCACGGATGACTGAGCTTCTCACCCTATCTCTAAGGGAGACGCCAGCCACCCTCCTGAGGAAACCCATTTCGGCCGCTTGTACCCTGGATCTCGTTCTTTCGGTCATTGCAAATTATTCCCATTTAAATGCATTGACTCATTTGCCGAAAGGCCTCTACGTTAATTGTAGCGCCCCCTGGCGGCGGATTTTCACCAAATTTGGCTTGGAGGCTCGGAGTGGCATGACTAACAATACCCTCAAGTTTCGTGATGATGGCATTTACTGCTGCAGAGATATTCACATTGCAAGTTATTCCCATTTAAATGCATTGACTCATTTGCCAAAAGGCATCTACGTTAATTGTAGCGCCCCCTGAAGGCCGATTTTGACCAAATTTGGTATGGGGGCTTGGAATGGCATGTCGAAGATCTATACCAAGATTTGTTCTGATATCAAATAATTTGGCCGAGATATGCCAAAGTTCGTGTTTTGTGGCTAGCCACGTCAAATTAGTTTGCTTGTAAAGTGCGAACGGTGTACCGTAGCAAAATTCTTTTGACAACTTTTGGTCAGCTCTATATACAGATGATATCTTCCAAGTTTCGTGGACATTGGTCACACGGCCTAGGACGAGTACGAAAACATTTTTTTTTGCATTGCGCAATTTTGCGAAAATTTCTTTTCGTAGAAATGGACTTTTTCTATATCATCAGATTCAGATGCATACAAGGAACACGTGGATCTATAAATATTCCATCTGCGATGTATTCTGTGGGAGTTATAGGCAAAAACACGTTTTACGTGATTGTAGCGCCACCTAGTGGTCCACTTTTGTGATATTTGGTACCTGTGGTCCGAAAACCATTGTACATCTACACTGTAAATTTGAAGTTGCTCACATTAGTGTAAGTGGTAGATATAAACCTGGGTCCCATTTGGGTCCCATAGGCCACGCCCACTTTGACGAATCAGTACCCCACTGTAGTCCTGGCCTCAGGAGTGGGCCTAGATGGTACGCTCCAAATTTCTAAAAAATCGGATGAGCCGTTCATGAGATATTAACTTTTTGTACTTTTGGCGCCCCTTATTGACCAAATTTTGTAAAATTAGTTTCAGACACTGAGAGGCTCATGGCAAACAAGAATCTAAAGATTTGTGATGATATCATTTGATTTGGCCGAGATATGGCAACGTTTGTGTCTTCGTAGCTAGCTACACAAATTTGTTTGTGCGTAGTTTACGCAATTTTTATCCGAAAAAAAATCTTTTGATACTTTTGTCTCTGGTCGGCCTATAGATGCTAGAGACCAAGTTTCATGCAGATCCGTTACACGGTCTAAGAGGAGTACGAAAAAGCAGGTTTACGATAAATCGCGATTTTTCACGTATAAAAGTCTAGGCGGAAATGGGCGTGGCCTATACCACGAGATTCAGCTGGATCCAAGGAACGCGTCGATATGTGTATTTTTAATGTGCGATGTACGGTTTGGGAGTTATAAGGCCAAACGCGTTTTTTCTGCTATAGCGCCACCTAGTGGTGAAAGTGGCTGAATTTTTTCGTCCGAGGTCCCTGCAGGGTTTTGGACCAGACCTCAAAACGGCAACCTCCCACCATTTACGGTTTAGGCTGCAGTATCAGTTTTAGAGGCGGAAGAAAAAGCCGCCGAAGAATAATAATAACTAGAACTGCAAGCAGTTATGAACGGGGTCCAAGCCTCGTGCGCCGGTCCCCCCTGGCGCGAGTCGCCCCTGGCGCGAGTCGCCCCCGGCGATCGTTGCCAAATCTGGTGAAGAGCCACAGAGTGGCATGGCGAACAATAATCTCAAGTTTTGTGATGATAGTATTTACTGCTGCAGAGATATTTACATTGAAATGTATTCCCATTTAAATGTATTGACTTATTTACCGAAAGGCCTCCACGTTAATTATAGCGCCCCCTGACGGCCGATTTTTACCAAATTTGGTGTGGCGGCTCAGAATGGGATGTTGAAGAAGTCTACCAGGTTTATTTCTGATAACTATTAATTTGGCCGAGATATGCCAAAGTTCGTGTTTTGTGGCTAGCTACAACAACTTAGTTTAGTTGTAAAGTGCGAACGGTGTAATGTAGCGAAATTCTTTTGATAACTTTTGGTCAGCTCCATACACAGATGTTATCTACCAAGTTTCGTGCACATCGGTCGCATGGCCTAGGACGAGTACGAAAACTTTGTTTTGCGCATTGTGTGATTTTACGAAATAAATACTTCGTGGAAATGGGATTACCCTATATCATCAGATTCATATGGATTCAAGGAACAAGCAGATCTAAGAACTTCTCATCTGCAATGCAAACTGTGGGAGTTATACGCAAAAACATATTTAAATGCATTGACTTATTTGCCAAAAGGTCTCTACGTTAATTATAGCGCCCCCTAACGGCCGATTTTCACCAAATTTGGTGGGAAGCTGCAGAGTGGCATGACGGACAAAATACTCCCATGGATTGTGATGATAGCATTTAATGCTGCAGAGATATTTACATTGCAAAGTATTCCCATTCAAATGCATTGACTTATTTGCCGAAAAAGCCTCTACGTTAATTATAGCGCCCCCTAACGGCCGATTTTGACCAAATTTGGTGTGGAGGCTCAGCATGGGATGTTGAAGAAGCCTACCTGGTTTCTTTCTGCTAACTATTAATTTGGGCGAGATATGCTAAAGTTTGTGTTTTGTGGCTAGCTACAACGAATTAGTTTGGTTGTAAAGTGCGAACGGTGAATTTTAGCGAAATTCCTTTGATAACTTTTGGTCAGCTCCATATACTGATCGTATTTCCCAAGTTTCGTGCACATCGGTCGCATGGCCTATGACGAGTACAAAAACATTTTTTTTCGCATTATACAATTTTGCGAAAATAATTCTTAGTGCACATGGGCATAACCTATATCATCAGATTCATATGGATTCAACGAACAAGAAGATGTATACATTTCTTGTCTTTGATGTAGCCTGTGGGAGTTATAGGCAAAAACACATTTTACGTCATTATAGCGCCACCTAGTGGTTTACGTAAGTAATATTTGGTATGTAAGATCTGCAATACATTGTTCATCTACCCTGTAAATTTTAAGTTGCTCACATTAGGGCAAGTGGTGAATCTAAACCTGGATTCCATAGGCCACGCCCACTTTAACGAATCCGTACCCCACTGTAGGCGTGGCCTCAGGTATGGGTCTAGATGGCAAACTCTAAATTTCGTAAAAATCGGATGAGCCGTTCATGAGATATAAACTTTTTGTACTTTTGGCGCCCCCTATTGACCAAATTTTGTAAAATTAGTTTTCTTGACTTAGAGGCTCATGTCAAACAAGGATCTAAAGATTCACAATCATATCATTTATTTTGGCCGAGATATGGCAACGTTTGTGTCTTCGTAGCTAGCTACACAAATTTGTTTTTGCGTAATGTACGCAAATTTCATCCGAAAAAAATTCTTTTGATAACTTTTTGTCAGGTCGGTCTATAGATGCTACCTACCAAGTTTTATGCAAATCGGTTGTACGGTCTAGGAGGAGTATGAAAAAGTAGGTTTACAATAAATCGCGATTTTTCACGTAAAAAAGTCGGGGCGGTAATGGGCGTGGCCTACATCACGAGATTCAGTTGGATTCAGGGAACGCGTGGATATGTGTATTTCTAATGTGCGATGTACGGTTTGGGAGTTATAGGGGCAAACGCGTATCTTCTGGTATAGCGCCACCTAGTGGCTGAATTTTGTTATCCGAGGTCCCTGCAGGGATCTGGACCAGTCCTGAAAACGGCAACTTCCTACCATGTACGGTTTAGGCTGCAGTATCAGTTTTAGAGGCGGAAAAATAATAATAATAATAAGAATTTTTACAATTTCAATAGGGTTCCACAGCCCTGCTGTGCGAACGGCGTAGCTTCGCTACCGCCGGTTCTCGCAACCTCGGGCTTGGACCCCTAACTAGAACTGCAAGCAGTTATGAACGGGGTCCAAGCCTCGTGCGCCGGTCCCCCCCGGCGTGAGTCGCCCCCGGCGATCGTTGCCAAATCTGGCGAAGAGCCACAGAGTGGCATGGCGAACAATACTCTCAAGTTTCGTGATGATGGCATTTACTGCTGCAGAGATATTCACATTGCAAATTATTCCCATTTAAATGCATTGACTCATTTGCCAAAAGGCATCTACGTTAATTGTAGCGCCCCCTAACGGCCGATTTTCACCAAATTTTGTGGGAAGCCGCAGAGTGGCATCCTGAACAAAATACACCCAGGGTTTGTGATGATAGCATTTAATGCTGCAGAGATATTTACATTGCAAATTATTCCCATTCAAATGCATTGACTTATTTGCCGAAAAGCCTCTACGTCAATTATAGCGCCCCCCGACGGCCTATCTTCACCAAATTTGGCATGGAGGCTCAGAGTGACATGCCGAACAATACCCTCAAGTTTTGTGATGATAGCATTTACTGCTGCAGAGACATATCCATTGCAAATTATTCCCATTTAAATGCATTGAGTTATTTACTGAAAAGCCTCTACGTTAATTTTAGCGCCCCCTGACGGCCGATTTCGACCAAATTTGGTATCGAGGCTAGGAATGGTATGTCAAACATCTCTACCAAGATTTGCTATGGTGTCTAATAATTTGGCCGAGATATGCCAAAGTTCGTGTTTTGTGGCTAGCTTCGACAGATTTGTTTGCTTGTAAAGTGCGAACGGTGTGATGTAGCAAAATTCCTTTGATAACTTTTGGTCAGCTCTATATAGAGAAGATATCTACCAAGTTTCGTGCACATCGGTCACACGGCCTAGGACGAGTACGATAACATTTGTTTTTGCATTGCGCACTTTTGCGAAAATACCTTGTAGTCTAAATAGGCGAAGCCTATATTTTCAGATTCAGATGAAATGAAGGAATAAGAGCATGTAAGCATTTTTAATGTGCGATGTAGACTTTGGGAGTTATAGGCAAAAACACATTTTACGTCATTATAGCGCCACCTAGTGGTTTACGTAAGTAATATTTGGTATGTAAGATCTGCAATACATTGTTCATCTACCCTGTAAATTTTAATTTGCTCACATTAGGGCAAGTGGTGAATCTAAACCTGGATTCCATAGGCCACGCCCACTTTAACGAATCCGTACCCCACTGTAGGCGTGGCCTCAGGTATGGGTCTAGATGGCAATCTCCAAATTTCGTAAAAATCGGATGAGCCGTTCATGAGATATAAACTTTTTGTACTTTTGGCGCCCCTTATTGACCAAATTTTGTAAAATTAGTTTTCTTGACTTAGAGGCTCATGCCAAACAAGGATCTAAAGATTCACAATCATATCATTTATTTTGGCCGAGATATGGCAACGTTTGTGTCTTCGTAGCTAGCTACACAAATTTGTTTTTGCGTAATGTACGCAAATTTCATCCGAAAAAAATTCTTTTGATAACTTTTTGTCAGGTCGGTCTATAGGTGCAACCTACCAAGTTTTATGCAAATCGGTTGTACGGTCTAGGAGGAGTATGAAAAAGTAGGTTTACAATAAATCGCGAATTTTCACGTAAAAAAGTCGGGGCGGAAATGGGCGTGGCCTACATCACGAGATTCAGTTGGATTCAGGGAACGCGTGGATATGTGTATTTCTAATGTGCGATGTACGGTTTGGGAGTTATAGGGGCAAACGCGTATCTTCTGGTATAGCGCCACCTAGTGGCTGAATTTTGTTATCCGAGGTCCCTGCAGGGATCTGGACCAGTCCTGAAAACTGCAACTTCCTACCATGTACGGTTTAGGCTGCAGTATCAGTTTTAGAGGCGGAAGAAAAAGAATAATAACTAGAACTGCAAGCAGTTATGAACGGGGTCCAAGCCTTGTGTGCCAGTCCCCCCCGGCGCGGGTCGCCCCCGGCGACGCCGAGAGCCCGCGAAAACGGAGCCCGCGACAGGACAACCCGAAGCGCCGCTGCGGCGAGGCAAAAGTCGGGAAATTTGACCGAGTGCGAGCTCCAAAGTTCGTAGTGAAATTTCCTCTTCGTTGCGTAAAAGGCCCAAACGCTTCTACTTCGGTTGTAATGCCCCCTAACGGCCGATTTTCACCAAATTTGGTGGGAACCTGCAGAGTGCCATGATGAACAAAATACTCCCAGGGTTTGTAATGATAGCATTTAATGCTGCCGAGATATTTACATTGCAAAGTATTCCCATTCAAATGCATTGACTTATTTGCCGAAAAAGCCTCTACGTTAATTATAGTGCCCCCTAACGGCCGATTTTGACCAGATTTGGTGTGGAGGCTCAGAAGGGGATGTTGAAGAAGCCCACCAGGTTTCATTGTGATAACTATTAATTTGGCCGAGATATGCCAAAGTTTGTGTTTTATGGCTAGCTATAACAAATTAGTTTGGTTGTAAAGTGCGAACGGTGTAATGTAGCAAAATTCCTTTGATAACTTTTGGTCATCTCCATAAACAGATGGTATCTACCAAGTTTCGTGCACATTGGTCGCATTGCCTAGGACGAGTACGAAAACTTTGTTTTGCGCATTGTGTGATTTTACGAAATAACTTCTTCGTAGAAATGGGATTACCCTGTATCATCAGATTCATATGGATTCAATGAAGAAAAAAATCTAAGAACTTCTCATCTGCAATGCAGACTGTGGGAGTTATATGCAAAAACATATTTAAATGCATTGACTTATTTGCCAAAAGGTCTCTACGTTAATTATAGCGCCCCCTAACGGCCGATTTTCACCAAATTTGGTGGGAAGCTGCAGAGTGGCATGACAAACAAAATACATCCAGGGTTTGTGATGATAGCATTTAATGCTGCAGAGATATTTACATTGCAAAGTATTCCCATTCAAATGCATTGACTTATTTGCCGAAAAAGCCTCTACGTTAATTATAGCGCCCCCTAACGGCCGATTTTGACCAAATTTGGTGTGGAGGCTAGGGATGGGATGTTGAAGAAGCCCACCAGGATTCATTGTGATAACTATTAATTTGACCGAGATATGCCAAAGTTCGTGTTTTGTAGCTAGCTACAACGAATTAGTTTAGTTGTAAATTGCGAACGGTGTAATGTAGCGAAATTCCTTTGATAACTTTTGGTCAGCTCCATACCCAGATTGTATCTACCAAGTTTCGTGCACATTGGTTGTATGGCCTAGGACGAGTACGAAAACATTTTTTTTCGCACTACACGATTTTGCGATAAAACTTTTTAGTATAAATGGACCTGTCCTATATCGTCAGATTCAGGTCCATTCAAGCAACAAGTGCATCTATAAATATTCGGTCTGCGATGTAGCCTTTCGGAGTTATATGCAAAAACACGTTTTACGTCATTGTAGCGCCACCTAGTGGTCCAATAATGTAATATTTGGTATGTCAGGTCCATGAACCATTGCACATCGACTCTGTAAATTTTAAGTTGCTCACTTTAGTGTAAGTGGTAGATCCAAACATGGGTCCCATAGGCCACGCCCACTTTGACGAATCAGTACGCCACTGTAGGCCTTGCCTCAAGAGTTGGCCTAGATGGTACACACCAAATTTCGTGAAAATCGGATGAGCTGTTCATGAGATATTAACTTTTGGTACTTTTGGCGCCCCCTATTGACCAAATTTTGTAAAATTAGTTGCCTACACTAAGAGGCTCATGTGAAACAAGAATCTAAAGATTTGTGATGATATCTTTTATTTTGGCCGAGATATGGCAACGTTTGTGTCTTCGTAGCTAGCTACACAAATTTGTTTGTGCGTAGTTTACGAAATTTTCATCCAAAAAAAAATCTTTTGATAACTTTTTGTCAGGTCGGTCTACTGATGCTACAAACCAAGTTTCATGCAGATCCGTTGCACGGTGTAGGAGAAGTACGAAAAAGCAGGTTTACAATAAATCGCGATTTTTCACGCATAAAAGTCGGGGCGGAAATAGGCGTGGCCTACACCACAAGATTCAGCTGGATCCAAGGAACGCGTGGATATGTGTATTTTTAATGTGCGATGTACGGTTCGGGAGTTATAAGCAGAAACGCGTTTTTTCTGCTATAGCGCCACCTAGTGGTCAAAGTGGCTGAATTTTTTCGTCCGAGGTCCCTGCAGTGTTTTGGACCAGACCTGAAAACGGCAACCTCCCACCATTTACGGTTTAGGCTGCAGTATCAGTTTTAGAGGCGGAAGAATAATAATAAGAAACCTTACAATTCCAATAGGGTTCCACAGCCCTGCTGTGCGAACGGCGTAGCTTCGCTACCGCCGGTTCTCACAACCTCGGGCTTGGACCCCTAATAAGAAACCTTACAATTCCAATAGGGTTCCACAGCCCTGCTGTGCGAACGGCGTAGCTTCGCTACCGCCGGTTCTCGCAACCTCGGGCTTGGACCCCTAACTAGAACTGCAAGCAGTTATGAACGGGGTCCAAGCCTCGTGCGCCGGTCCCCCCCGGCGCGGGTCGCCCCCGGCGACGCCGAGAGCCCGCGAAAACGGAGCCCGCGACAGGACAACCCAAAGCGCCGCCGCGGCGAGGCAAAAGTCGGGAAATTTGACCGAGCGCGAGCTCCAAAGTTCGTAGTGAAATGCAATTGCAAATTTCCTCTTCGTTGCGTAAAAGGCCCAAACGCTTCTACTTCGGTTGTAATGCCCCCTAAAGGGCGATCGTCGCCAAATCTGGTGAAGAGCTGCAGAGTGGCATGGCGAACAATAATCTCAAGTTTTGTGATGATAGCATTCACTGCTGCAGAGACATATCCATTGCAAATTACTCCCATTTAAATGCATTGACTCATTTGCCAAAAGGCCTCTACGTTAATTATAGCGCCCCCTAACGGCCGATTTTCACCAAATTTGGTGGGAAGCTGCAGAGTGGCATGACAAACAAAATACTCCCATGGTTTGTGATGATAGCATTTAATGCTGCAGAGATATTTACATTGCAAAGTATTCCCATTCAAATGCATTGACGTATTTGCCGTAAAAGCCTCTACGTTAATTATAGCGCCCCCTAAGGGCCGATTTTGACCACATATGGTATGTAGGCTCAGAATGGGATGTTGAAGAAGACTACCTGGTTTCTTTTTGATAACTATTAATTTGGGCGAGATATGCCAAAGTTCGTGTTTTGTGGCTAGCTACAACAAATTTGTTTAGTTGTAAAGTGCGAACGGTGTAATGTAGCACGATTCCTTTGATAACTTTTGGTCAGCTCCATATGCAGATGGTATCTACCAAGTTTCGTGCACATCGGTCGCATGGCCTAGGACGAGTACGAAAACTTTGTTTTGCGCATTGTGTGATTTTACGAAATAACTTCTTTGTGGAAATGGGATTACCCTGTATCATCAGATTCATATGGATTAAAGGAATAAGGAGATCTAAGAACTTCTCATCTGCAATGCAGACTGTGGGAGTTATACGCAAAAACATATTTAAATGCATTGACTTATTTGCCAAAGGGTCTCTACGTTAATTATAGCGCCCCCTAACGGCCGATTTTCACCAAATTTGGTGGGAAGCTGCAGAGTGGCATGACGAACAAAATACTTCCAGGGTTTGTGATGATAGCATTTAATGCTGCAGAGATATTGACATTGCAAAGTATTCCTATTCAAATGCATTGACTTATTTGCCGAAAAAGCCTCTACGTTAATTATAGCGCCCCCTAACGGCCGATTTTGACCAAATTTGGTGTGGACGTTCGGAATGGGATGTTGAAGAAGCCTACCTGGTTTCTTTCTGATAACGTTTAATTTGGGCGAGATATGCTAAAGTTCGTGTTTTGTGGCTAGCTACAACGAATTAGTTTGGTTGTAAAGTGCGAACGGTGTAATGTAGCGAAATTCCTTTGATAACTTTTGGTCAGCTCCATACACAGATGGTATCTACCAAGTTTCGTGCACATCGGTTGTATGGCCTAGGACGAGTACGAAAACATTTTTTTTCGCACTACACGATTTTGCGAAAAAACTTTTTAGTACAAATGGACCTGTCCTATATCATCATATTCAGGTCGATACAAGGAACAAGTGGATCTATAAATATTCGGTCTGCAATGTAGCCTTTCGGAGTTATATGCAAAAACACGTTTTACGTCATTGTAGCGCCACCTAGTGGTCCAATAATGTAATATTTGGTATGTCAGGTCCATGAACCATTGCACATCGACTCTGTAAATTTTAAGTTGCTCACTTTAGTGTAAGTGGTAGATCCAAACATGGGTCCCATAGGCCACGCCCACTTTGACGAATCAGTACGCCACTGTAGGCCTTGCCTCAAGAGTTGGCCTAGATGGTACGCACGAAATTTCGTGAAAATCGGATGAGCTGTTCATGAGATATTAACTTTTGGTACTTTTGGCGCCCCCTATTGACCAAATTTTGTAAAATTAGTTGACTACACTAAGAGGCTCATGTAAAACAAGAATCTAAAGATTTGTGATGATATCTTTTATTTTGGCCGAGATATGGCAACGTTTGTGTCTTCGTAGCTAGCTACACAAATTTGTTTGTGCGTAGTTTACGAAATTTTCATCCGAAAAAAAATCTTTTGATAACTTTTTGTCAGGTCGGTCTACTGATGCTACAGACCAAGTTTCATGTAGATCCGTTGCACGGTGTAGGAGAAGTACGAAAAAGCAGGTTTACAATAAATCGCGATTTTTCAAGCATAAAAGTCGGGGCGGAAATAGGCGTGGCCTACACCACAAGATTCAGCTGGATCCAAGGAACGCGTGGATATGTGTATTTTTAATGTGCGATGTACGGTTCGGGAGTTATAAGCAGAAACGCGTTTTTTCTGCTATAGCGCCACCTAGTGGTCAAAGTGGCTGAATTTTTTCGTCCGAGGTCCCTGCAGTGTTTTGGACCAGACCTGAAAACGGCAACCTCCCACCATTTACGGTTTAGGCTGCAGTATCAGTTTTAGAGGCGGAAGAAAAAGAATAATAAGAAACCTTACAATTCCAATAGGGTTCCACAGCCCTGCTGTGCGAACGGCGTAGCTTCGCTACCGCCGATTCTCGCAGCCTCGGGCTTGGACCCCTAATAAGAAACCTTACAATTTCAATAGGGTTCCACAGCCCTGCTGTGCGAACGGCGTAGCTTCGCTACCGCCGATTCTCGCAACCTCGGGCTTGGACCCCTAATAATTATAGCAGTTGGTATGATAAACTGTGGCAATTATAGTCACAATAAAGATAATGGAACTATGACTAGAAATAGTAGTTGTAGCAGTTCAGGGTGTTGCGGGGCATAGTAGGGCAAAGCAGTGCGTTTACATATGGGGGTTCCCATGTACCGTCTTCCCCTGCCACCCTGCCAAGATCTCTCGCTACCTCTTTGCCACCCCATGTAAAATTTTCTAGATCCACCACTGCCCATTAGCCACCGCTCCGGTTAGCATGTAGGCTAGCTACGTTTATAAACTACAAGTTTCCAGTTAACATTAGCTAGACATGATTAGGCTATGATTCAGATGAGAAGAAATACTAAAGATAACTTGCTAACACACAACCTGTGCGCTGGTTTGTTAGTCAGCTAGGGAAAGTAAATTAGGTAGCTACTTGTAGTTTATAAACGTAGGCTAGCAGTAATAGCCACTGCTTGCTAAGAGGCTAGGCCTCCATTTTGGCTTGTTGATTTGGACTGTTGCTTACTACACTATTTGTTCAGACACTTTGCTCAAAACCAGTCGGAGTTATGTAGGTCCCTATGTATTCCGTTTAATTTTTTCCTAAATTCCGTTTTAATTTTTTACCTTTTACTCGTATTTTACCACAAGAGTATGTTTTTAATGTTTATGAATAAAATATAACATTACACAAATTAAATAAAAATGACCAGCGTCTGTCTCCTGTTCTCTGCTGTTAATGAGCAGTCGCTCTCTCCTTGGCTGATTTGGCTGATTGTCACACTCTACAGCCAATGGTATCGTTAACAGCGTGTGCGCGCCTGACCAATGACAGTGTAGTGACTCACACAGGGTGGGATCTAAACACGGAGCGGCACTAAAGTTTAGCTAGCTGCTTAGCTAGCAAGGACTCGTCGCGCTGCTACATTATCAGTTACTTTTTGAGTTTAGTCAACACGTGAGAACTCGTCTGACACGGAGAGAGGAGACTGTTGTGTGCTACATGTGTGAAATAACAACTATAGTATGGACCAGGGACGTCACTAGGATTGGAAGACTTAGCCCCCAGGGTATTTGTAACTTGCGTTTGCAAAATCTTTGCACTCACATCTAGAGCTACACTTATGTCAACAACCAGTCGAGAAACCAAGATGTTAACAAGTAAAACGTGACAGACATATCCTCTTTTTCCATTTCTACTCTGTTAAAGAAAAGTTACTGTAATGTTAGCTTTTAGACACATCAAAGCTGCATGGGGGAATTTACTTAGGCCAGACTTTGCTCCTGATGAGTTTTTCTATAAGCAATGACTTAAATGCTGTCTGCTCATGTAAATGTATGATAAAGTAATAGCATACTATATCTAATTCCTCTCTATATAAGATAAGTTGTCCACAGAATGCTATTTAATTACACTAATTACTGTAACTGCGCTGTGGTGCAATCAGAGCGCTGTGGTTCAATCAGAGTGTAATTTCGATGTGTAGTTTGGCTTGCATACAGTTTAACCCAAGAACCAGAATGTTAAGGTCATAGTGAAATTTGACAATACAGGTTTTAAAATACAGTATGCTTACTGTAAATAAACAGCAGTTTACTGGCAAAGCTGCTGCTAGTATATTACTGTAAATTTACAGTAAAAAGTTTTACAGTGATATCTACTGTGTAGGATTGTTTTCATTTTATTTTCACATGTGTATCTGTGGGCATTTGCTCATCTTTAGCCTACATTTAGGTAACATCTACGTATTTATTTAATTAATCACAGCCAATGAATGCAGAAAGTTAAATTGGTTAGAATATAGTTAGCATATATAATAAATATAATGAAATAATTTAGTTTAGGCTATGCATAGTGCTTAGACCTGCCAACAAATGGTTATTGTAAGAAGAAAACAAAATAATCCTTAGACCTATAGACCGTTGCTGACCTCAATCACACCGGCTCCCTCAGAATCAACTGGCCTGCCAATCTTCTGCTTCTCTTTCTCTCTGCTAAAAATATCTTCGAATATCCATCTCATCTGCTCAATGAATTGAAGGATACAACGGTAATAGCATTAACAGGGACCCTATGACGTTTAGTTTTCAGTGACAACAACATTCTATGGGGATTGATATTGTTTTAGAATATGCCTATTATAGAGATATGTTATATTATTGGCAAAGAATAAAGAGTTGTGATTAGCTAAGTTAACCATTTCTTGTATTTTGCTTGTTCACTCTAGCGAGACTACAGTTTTCCATAGCAAACCAAAATATCCCCTTTCCTTTACCTCAAGAAAACGTAGCTAAAGGTAAGCAGGTAATTAAAAACAACTTACAATTTCACTCTGTATCACTTTGTAACCAATCTTCCTTTACCATTAGCATGTGTATCGGTGTGTGTGGGCGGGAGGGTGCATAGCCAGTTCAGACCAAAGAGTAACGACAAGACGAGATGAATCCTCCAGTTACTTGCAGCGCTCCGGTCTGCAACGCTTTGAAAGCTGCCAGTTCACGGCAATGCAACGAGACGGTGCAGTGCATCATCTTGATAGCACGACGACTCTTTGTACTTCTGTCCAACTTCCGACTTTTTGGCTATTTCTTTGTAGCTGGATATCATTTGTTGCGTCTGAATGAGGATATGATTATTGATGAATCAAATTGTTATTGTTGTTCTTAATATCATTTAGGGGGGCTTAGGAACATTTTGGGGTAGCTTCAGCTTTCTTAAAATAGGCCTAACGACGTCCCTGGTATGGACTTTGTCTGGAGTGTACCTGTGTAAACGGCTTCATTCAGCGTCTCTCCCTCCCCTCTGGCACCGTGAGTTACCATGGTTACACGAACGCCCTGAAACTTTATAATGATAATCAATAAGACGTTTTTGGTTAGTTTGACTATAAATCATGAATGTAGCCTGATTGTAGCTTGATGCTGAAATCTTGTATTCTAACAAATAGAACAAATGTAAAGCCTCAGAGCTTCTTTGATTATTAACAGTATGTTAGTGATGACAGAATGGTGATAACTCGCCATCAGACTGACAAGGCTGCAAAAGTTGCTGTTTGTATGATGTATTTTTCTGTTAAACGATAAGAGGCTTACTTTAAACAATATTATTATTAATAATTAATGATGATGAGAAGAAGTAGAAAAATAGTGTACTAGTGCTGGGCGGTATGACCAAAAATTCATATCACGTTTTTTTTCAAAATTATGCCGGTTTTCCGGTTTTTGACGGGGGGTTTTTTTCATGCATATTCAGATGTTCAATGCATTTTCTACACGTTGAGAGAGGAATTACTGCAGTAAATTGACTTAATTCACTCATTACTCACCACTGTATTAAGCGGGACCATGTCTTTAGCTAGGTGGTTGGTGATGGAGTTTGTAATCTCGATCCACCGTTTGCTTTTTCTGTCATAGCAAGTCCCTCTAGCAAACGCGTCTTTAAGTGACATTTGGCTCGACTTTTCTTTTGCTTTCCCCGTGTTACCTGCTGATGTGGAGGGCGCTGAGCCTGCTGACTTTAATTTCATACATTCTTGATATTCCAAGACGTGTTTGCTGCTGAGGTGGTGGAGCAAATTGCTCGTGTTGCCGCCTTTCGCAACTATTTTAGCCCGACAGCACTTGCATAAAACGGTGTTTGGTCAACGTCGGATTTTTGGAAACCAAAAAACCTCCAAACAACAGACCCGGCGGCTCCTTTTTTTGGCACAAGTTCGTCTGTGTCATTACTTCTGCAGCATCCATCTTCCGTGTGACGTCCCTCTGGTGCACTGCTGTTTACCGTCGCTGCTTAGAAGTGCAGCATTTTAAAGGGTCCGTCTAAAACAGTGTCGCGCGGCGCAGCGTAATGTTCGTTCCGGACGTTGTGTTATTAAACACACCGGTATGGCGGTATATTAAAAATGAACATCGTGACGAAAATATACACCGGTTTTCGGTATGAACCGGTATACCGCCCAGCACTATAGTGTACTGAAAAGTTCTGTAGATGGTTGATTATTTGAAAGAGTAAAACTTGAGAAGAAGCTTGGCAAAAAAAAGCACAGTTTGATTGCATAGATTGAAAATTACATTGGAAAGAAAAAACATAAGTGAATAGAACAGCTGTTCAGATCATCCACTGCTGGTCAAATATTTTAACTTGATGTCTACATTAGAGAACATGGTGTGGAGTGAGGCTGTAAATCTTATTTTTTTTAGCACGTCAAGTAACGTGCCCTGTAACATGTTTAACAAATTACAAATTGGGACTATGACTTGGCTACAGCTCGAAAAAACATTTCAGTCAAAAAATTGTTTTTGCTTTAATCTATGTAAAAAGAAGACTGTACATTTAATTTGAATGTTTGATTTGAAGTGATGAATACACAGGTTAATTTGTAAAAAAAAGTGATGCTTTACGTTTACGTATTAGAAAGGACAGTAATGGTAATACAGTTCATTTAACTGTTTTGAAAGGGAAATGTATTAAAAGATGAATGTTACATGTATGTTTAAAAGAGAAATATATTATAATTTAAAAATGGTGCTAAAAAGATAAATACTGATTGGAAAGGATTAAACATTTTAATGTGAGTCACGTGATCGGCTGGACGAAGATGGCAGTTTAAAGCTTAGCTCCTGGCCCAACTCTACCAAATAGTCGTTTTTTATGGTTCCAACTTTGATATTTTACCACTGTGTGTTCTTCTGAATCACTCAAGGCGGAATGTCAAGCAAGGCCAAAGTGCAACGCGGCGATATTGACGCCATTGCAGAGGCACTGCTGGAAAAGCAGAAAAGCTACTTCGAGCCTCGCCTCTCAGATTCAATAGGTGGGAATTGACAACGACGAGAAGCTAACTGCTATTCATACTCAGCTAGCATCTTTGACTGCAGGCCTTAGCTCTATCAGATCTGACGTGAACAACATAAAAACCACCGTGGAAAGTAACTCAACTATTCTGGATAGTCATGGCCACGCTCTGCAGGAGATGGAGGCGAAGCTAGCAGACTTTGAGGATAGAAACCGGAGATGCAATATCCGTATCGTTGGGCTGAAGGAGGGCTTGGAGGGTTCAAATGCTATTCAATATCTTTCGCGCTCCCTCCCTGACTGGTTCTGGACCTGGCGGATGCTCAGATCGAGATTATGAGAGCTCACCGAATCTACAGTGTTACCGCAAAGAAGAACACCACCAGTAATCGCACGCTGATTTTCAATGTTCTTCATTACACAACGAGGCAGGCAATTCTCCAGGCCGCACGGAAATCCCCGCCCGTTGTCGCGGGCAGGACAATTCGTTTTTCCCCAGACTATAGCAACTTTACGGTCAAGCGTCGCCAGGCCTTCTAGCAAGCCATGGATTCAGCGCGAGTCAAAGGTTTGGACTTTTTCCTGCTGTACCCAGCAACTCTGAAGATTAGAGAGGGGAGTCACTACAGGGCTTTCTCATCTGCTGGAGCTGCTGAGGAGTACGTGCAATGAACCGCTCACCGCCAGCCTGCAGCTGCCAAGACAGCCAGCGCCTCAGGTTCTTCCGTGGAAGAAGACCAAGAGTGAAACAACTGCATGACGTACTTGGACTTTTGGTTTGTCATAATCTCTTTAATGTGTCCAAGTTCTACTGCATTGTTATCTGTTAAGTTTACAGTAACTGTGTTTTTGAATGGCATCACTGTCTTGCTTAGCTAGCCTTCAGGTTATCTAGATCACAATTAGGCCTCCCTCCCAATGGGCTTGCTGGTTCGCGCTTTCTGTTCCTTGTTTTTGTTGACAGAAATGCATTTACTTTTAAAGTCGATTAAGGTTGGAACCTGTTGCTTAAAGGAGAATTCCGGTCGATTTCAACCCGTAGCTCTGTTTGTAAATTTGTAGTGCTGTCAGTAGCGAAAAAAACGAAACCAATCGGTGCTGCCTACACCGTGTTATCCCCCTACTCGCTCTAGCACCTAACAGGCATAAACCGGGCAAGTTTTAAACGTGTTTTTAGCCACTAAATATGCTCGAAATATCATTACAAGGTCCTACCCATGTGCAGTTATTCCTTCCGAGGGAACACAGCGAATCTGACTGCAGTAGATGTGACAGAAAGGCAGAAAAGTTGTGTTAATCCATACCTCTGGTTATTTCCTGATTTCTGCTTGAAGACCACATGAATCGATTGCCGAACTCATACAATCCAATATTCCAAAACGTATTTTTTCCACAAAAAAAACGATTTGCCGTGGTTAAGTCCTTACTAATGACTATAGCAACATGCTGTAACCTGACACCACTCTGCGGCCACAGAGAGTTCAAAAGTTCAAGAGCTATCGCGCATGCGCAGGTCGCTAGGCAACAGACACACAGACTGTCAGCTGAGAGAGAGAGAGACAGAGAAGCAAACAGAGCTTTCGGCTGATTACGACGTTGTGTCAGTGTTTTTAGTATATAGATAGTTCATCTCAATCCGATGGGGAACACACGGAGGAGGTTTTGGAGTTTGATGGTCGGGGTTATCTATTCAAACCTGAATATAGCTACAGATGAAGAGTTATTGGCACAAGATCTTGTCGAGAGAAGGGCACAAACAGAGGAGCAGGACGCTGCTGCTTCAAGGCCACGACGTGCGGGGACATGTTGGTCCTCCTGTCCTGTGGATACTGTATCGCAATGACCACCGAGGAAGAAAGCCTGTGTTGTAAGGAATGGGAACTCATACAGATAACGGACATGGTTTCACCCATACACAGAGTTTCCCCATCTGATCTATAAGGATGTTTTGGAAGCGTTTTTTTTGTCCCAAAAGTAAATTGGAAGAAGCGGCCTAAACTGGATGGACCTGACGGCCAGCTGTCTGAGTGAGTAGGCTACAACAGGCTTTCGTGACTCTGTCCTAGCTTAGCTACATTTGCTTTCAGTTGTAAATACACATTCAAAAAACTAATGAAAACACACCTCTTCAGATTAGCTTAGCTACCGGTTTTATTGTTTTTAATTGCTTCTAAATATGATTGTTGTATGTGTTGCTTTTATTGCTTTTCTATTTGAAATGTGACATACAGTGTGTGCTGGTTTTTACTATAAAGTGTCTTTTGAGTACCATGAAAAGCTCTCTATAAATGAAATGTATTATTATTTATTGTAAACAGATGTGCCACTTCGCTAGCTAGTGAAATAAACAAAGCTCGGCCTCCCCCCAGGCCCAGCCAATGCAGACTTGTGGCCTACCGGGTGATTCTGGAGTGGGTTCTGAGAGGAGAGCGCCTTGGCCGTGGCACCAGAACAACATGCCTAGCTGTGTTGTAGCAGCGATCAGACAAGAGTACCCCCCCCCCCCCCCCCCCCCCCCCCCAACTGGAAGTTACACGGGATTCAAAGAGGCAGAGGACATTTTCTGAGTCTAATAATATAATTTCTAGTAAAACTTTGTATTGTCATTATACTAGGAATAAACAAAGTAATTGCACAGTTCTATATTGTACAAGTAAAGTTGAATAATTAAATTGTACAGTTCTATAATATATTGCTAACACCTGTCTGTTATCAGTGGTTTTATAATATAACAGTACACATTACATTTGTGCTTTTGTGTCTTTACTTAAATAACAACAAAAACGAAATTGCAATATCACAACTAGACACAATAAACTCCAAAACCTCCTCCGTGTGTTCCACATCGAGATGTACTATCTATATACTAAAAACACTGACACGTCGTAATCATCCGAAAGCTTTGTTTGCCTCTCTCTCTCTCTCTCTCTCAGCTGACAGTCTGTGTGTGTCTGTTGCCTAGCGACCTGCGCATGCGCGATAGCTCTTGAACTTTTGAACTCTCTGTGGCCGCAGAGTGGTGTCAGGTTACAGCATTTTGCTATAGTCATTAGTAAGGACTTAACCACGGCAAATCGTTTTTTTTGTGGAAAAAATACGTTTTGGACTATTGGATTGTATGAGTTCGGCAATCGATTCATGTGGTCTTCAAGCAGAAATCAGGAAATAACCAGAGGTATGGATTAACACAACTTTTCTGCCTTTCTGTCACATCTACTGCAGTCAGATTTGCTGTGTTCCTTCGGAAGGAATAACTGCACATGGGTAGGCACTTGTAATGATATTTCGAGCATGTTTAGAGGCTAAAAACACGTTTAAAACTTGCCCAGTTTATGCTGTGTAGGCTATGCCCCCCCTGTTCATTCGTTGTTGGCGCTGACTTCAATACTGTATGGGACCCAAATATTGACCGGTCGACCTCAAAGGCCACGTCTGTCCAGACTCAAGCCACGAATGCTCTGAAATCTTGGGCCAGTAGCTTGGGGGTAATAGATATTTGGCGTACAGTTAATCCCACCTGTCAGGACTATTCCTTTTTCTCCGGTAGACATAAATCTTTTTCCAGAATAGATTTTCTTTCTGCTTCTCCTCGATTATTCCACTCAATCGATAAAGCGATATTGCTCCCAATGGCACTCTCCGACCACAAGGGAGTATTTTGCTCCTTCACCCTAGATCGTCTGTATCAGTGTGCTGTTAGATGGCGTTTTAATACCTCTCTACTGAGAAATGAATCCTACGTCACTCAGTTTATAGCAGAATTCCAGATATTTACAGACAATGTCGGCTCTGTAGAAGACCCTAGGATATTGTGGGACGCGATAAAGGGTTTTATTAAGAACAATACCATACTATTCTGCTCCAATATGCGCAAAGCAACGTCACTTCAACTACAAAATCTTGAAGCTAAATTCACTAAATTAGACCTTTTGTTACAAACCAGTTTTACGGACCAAATTGCTCTAGAACGATCACAACATTCTGAAACAGAAATCTTAATTTCTAATTCATAGGACGAGACAGCGCTATTACTTTCAGGGTGCTAGACCTAGTCACCTCCTGGCAATGAGATTAAGGTCCAGTGATTACTTTGCAGATATTCCCACTATTAAATCTTCAGATGGTAATATTAGAACTGACCCTGCCGAAATAAATAAATCCTTTCAGACATTCTATTCCAATCTATATGAATCTGAGATCACTTTAGACAAATCATCCCACTGTGACAGCTGGTTATATCAGCTTGATTTGCCCCAGCTATCAGCAGAGGAATCAGCTAGCTTAGACAAACTGGTCAATGTGGAAGAATTAAAGGTGGCAGTGCAGAATATGCAAAAAGGAAAATCACCGGGCCTTGATGGGATCCCCCCTGAATTCTATGCAACTTTTTGGGAACAGTTGGGCCCCTTCCTTCTTGACATGATCAACTTTTCAATTGAAAAGGGGGAATTCTCAAGAGATGTTAATACAGCCTTAATTTCCTTACTCTTGAAAAAGGATAAAGATCCTACAGAGTGCTCTAGTTATCGACCTCTGAGCCTGCTTAACGCTGATATTAAAATCTTTGCAAAACTCCTAGCCCGTCGTTTGGAGTCTCATATGTCAAAATTAGTGAACTTCGATCAAACAGGATTCATAAAAACAAGACTTGCAGCAGATAATGTTAGACGCCTTCTCCACATTGTTGATGCAGCAGAGGACAGTAAGTCACCAATGTCACTTCTTTCGCTCGACGCAATGAAAGCCTTTGACAGACTTGAGTGGCCATTTTTATGGTCAGATTTAGAGGTGATGGGCTTTGGTAAAACATTCATTGGTATGATTAAAGCTCTATACTCTAATCCCTCAGCTCGTGTCTTAACTGGACGCACCTCCTCTTTATTTCCAGTTTCTAGATCATCCCGCCAAGGCTGCCCCTTGAGCCCTGCATTATTTGTCATCTCTCTAGAGCCGCTAGCTCAAGCCATTCGTCAATCGGTTATGGTGTCACCAATATGCATTTATAATACACAGCACCATCTCTCATTATTTGTGGATGATGTTTTGGTCTTTTTAGAGAATCCCTCTCTGTCTCTCCCTCACCTTTTATCATTATGCAAGGAATATGGAAGCTTATCAGGCTTCAAAATAAACTGGTCAAAATCTGCACTGCTTCATCTAAATGACTCTGCCCGCAAATCAACTATTTCAGCCAACATCCCCATTGTTAAGCAGTTTAAATTTGTAGGCATTGAGGTCTTCCCCTGCTTAAATCAGATTATTAAACCCATCTTTGCTGCTGCCCTAAACAATGTAGTGAAAGATATGGATAAATGGATGGGTCTCCCCATGTCGATTCAAGCCCGTATTTCAGTGGTTAAAATGAATGTGTTACCCAGGGTTAACTTTGTGACCTCTATGCTACCTCTCCCCCCTCCTGCTGGCTACTGGCGTAAATTAGAATCAGCGGTATTTCAATTTATCTAGAAAAGCAAGCGACCGCGACTCAAGAGGTCCACTTTACAGAGGAGGAAAGAGGATGGTGGCCTTTCAGTTCCCAACTTCAAACATTATTTTTGGTCCTTCATGTTGAGACCTCGCCACTTGGTTTGGCTCAGATGTGTCTGAGCTGCTCCCCCCGCGACCCGACCACGGATAAGCGGACGACGATGGATGGATGGATGGATGGATGGATGGATAGATGGTGTCTGTCTGCTGGCATACCTTAGAAGAAGCTATGACAGAGCCTTGGTCACTCCATGACGTTCTCTTTGCCAATGTCTCTAACAAACAGTGCCAGCTGCGCTTTGGCCCAGGGCTGGACTGGCCATCGGGCATACCGGGCATTTTCCCGGTGGGCCGACGCACTTTTGGGCCGAATCGCCGATATAATTTATAGGCCTTTGTTTTAATTTTTTTATTTTCTTGGGCCGCACCGGCCCATAGATAACTGACAGCGGCCCATTCGGTAATTGTACAAAAGTCCGTCTGTCAGGACTGATTGTGGCTGCATGCCAGGGGGTAGCGCGGACACGCGGACACGCGCCTTAAAGAGAGAAAAGTGGGAGAAAGAGAAAAGAGACTGTGTGCGTCCAGAGGATAATCAGTTGAGCTTGCGTGTGTGCGTCTTTGAGAACTGTAAGTCCCATAGCTTACGTTGTCAGATCATTTGGGCCTGTTGTTGTATTGGTCTGTAGTTCTTGTACATTTAAGTCAGTTAGCTGGTAATTTCGATGTTTGTGTTAATCACCTGTTAGCTACTTTGCACGTGGCTGTTGATTTATAATGCAGATTGTTGGAAGCTCTTGCTCACGTTTGTATTTAGCTACATTATTGTATTATTATTGGATTGTATTATGCTGCAGTAGTTACATTACATTGATATAGTGTAATTAATAGTGGGTTTGTTGTTGTTTGCTAGCCTATATGTATACTTCATATGCATTGTGTATGGTAGCCTTCACAATGTTATTTGTTTCTTTGCAGAACCACACACAAATACACAGCCATAGCAGAGCTACCCACGCCCATTTTGTGCTGTTGTCTTATGTAATAAAGCGTCAAGAGCGATAATTGTCTCCGTCCGTGTTTTAACTGACATCCCTGGGGCGAAGTTGGAAACTGGAATCAGCTCAACTACAGTCCTAAGCTAGACCTAACCCAATCAAATCCAGGAACACCCTTCCCCACTCTCGGCCCTGAGACACGAGCTGTAAACGTTATATGCTGGAAGTTTAGCATCCCCGTTAAAATGGACAAACGACCACGGAACCCCATACGCAAGCGATGTGTACAGAAATTACGGGAGAAAAAGATTAAGAATCTACAGGCGAATGCCTCAAAATGTGCCAACATGTCTGACATGTTTGGGGTTGTAGTAGCTGCTTCAACATCAGCATTAGGCTACCTGAAGTAGAGAAAGGAAGAGAGATGGCTGGCTACACAGAGAAGCAGAAACAACATCATGACAGGGAAGAGGCCGAGGAGGAGGAGAGCGACCATGACAGGGCCACGGGAGAGAGAGGGAGGAACAGAAGGAAGAGAGAGTAGGCCTAGTTGACGACGGTAAGAAGTACGTGAATTAACAGGTTGTGTGTGTGTGTGTGTGTGTGTGTGTGCGCGCGTGCGCGCGCCTCATGTCATAATGACAACAAGCAGTTTGGCAGTAACATTAAAGTTAGTGGCTGTCAGGTAACCTCACTGTTTAAGGGTTGGCCTGTTGGGTAGCTGAAGTCTGTGATCTATACAGCCTGTTCTACTAGGCTCATGTATACTATGTATACAGCCTGTTCTACTAGGCTCATGTATGCTATGTACAGCCTGTTCTACTAGGCTAATGTATACTATGTATACAGCCTTTTCTACTAGGCTCATGTATACTATGCACAGCCTGTTCTACTAGGCTCATGTATACAGCCTTTTCTACTAGGCTCATGAATACTATGTACAGCCTGTTCTACTAGGCTCATGTATACTATATATACAGCCTGTTCTACTAGGCTCATGTATACTATGTGTACAGCCTGTTCTACTAGGCTCATGTATGCTATGTACAGCCTGTTCTATTAGGCTCATGTATACTATGTGTACAGCCTGTTCTACTAGGCTCATGTATACTATGTTTACAACCTGTTCTACTAGGCTCATGTATACTATGTATACAGCCTGTTCTACTAGACTCATGTATACTATGTATACAGCCTGTTCTACTAGGCTCATGTATACTATGTGTACAGCTGTCTCTCTACATTGCCCAGAGATTTAAGCTAAATGAATTATACCTTAACTTAGCTGACATTTCTCTCAGTTTCTCACTCTTTTAAAGGTTACCTTGTTAGAGTAAATCTTTCTTGTTCATTGGTGTGGGCCAAGGCAACATTTTGATTGACTTTACTGACAATAATACTGATAAATAATTTGTATCTTTGGCAATGACTTGCACTTGAGTATGGACATTGTGTAGGCTACCCTATGGCCTCCAGATCGCCAATCAAAAGTGAGTGAGTACACTGCTTCTCTTTTCCAGGGCATGTACTACTCCCAGCTTTATTGTAGCTTTTGGGAAGGGTTATGGTTATGGTTATTGTAGTTAGCAGACACTTTTGTGCAAAGCGACAAAATATGAATCTTACAATGGTTAAAATTAACAGTAAACAGTTTTTAAAAGTTGCTAAGCCAATATTAAGCAAAATAGTAATAATAACAATAATGGCAATACAATATCAAATATCAATAATAATAATAAAAAATACCATAAATATACAAATCATAAGAATGAATTAATTATTTAAGTGTAAGATCAACAGATAAGTCTTGAGACCTCTTGAAGGATCCAAAACCATCACATGAACGCAGAACACTAGGCAACACATGTCATAGAATGGACGCATATTTTAAGAGGACTGTCTGCAGGGAATGTCTCTGACCAATCACGGTGGGTGTGGGCCGCCTGGGCCAAAAACAGCCCCACAATGGGAACAAATGTAGGAGGGAGAAACGGCAGACCTCTATCCGCTTATAGAGCCCCTTCCCCGGGTTAAATTGAAGGCTGTTTTAAATAATTAATTTGTTATCTCGAGATAACAAATTAATAAGTCGGTATCACGAGATAACGGTGCATAAAAATAAATTATTTTAAAAAAAATCTATGGCCGTTCTCGGCTTCCGTAAGTTATCAATGGTCAGATAATTAACTAAAATAGTAAGAGTTTGACTGGAGGACGCTGTGTGTAAGTTTTGAAACCAACCGTTGAAGGGACCATTTAACCAGACTTTAAGAAATGATGAATGCTGGCTACTCAGTCTACAGTCTATATTTAATCGGGCTGAAAAAAGGGAACATGATGAATCCTGAGGATGCGCTATGTAAGTTTTGGAGCCAAGCTTTAAAGGGACACTTAACCAGGCTGAACATACATGATAAATTCTGGCTGGTCAGTTTACAGTCTGTTTGTTAACATTTAGCTAGACTGTGAGAACATGAGGGATGCTGTCTGTTCAGCTCATAGTCTGCTTATTACTCCCACTAGATTGGTCTGTTTTTCACATAGCTTAGTCCAGAAATGTTCTCACATACAGAACATAATAGCTGGTTGAGACCTAGTTCGACGGTGTTTATAATATTGAGTTTGAGTATAATACTGGAGTTTTGCGCAAACTGCGTTTGATGTGGCTACGCATCTTACAAATAGGGGAGGGGGTCTGCGGTCTCAGAGGGTTAGGGGATTTATTTTAGCTTTTTATTTTTTTGTCACACCTTGCTCAGAGCTAACTTTGCTACAGATTTGTCAGCAAAATCCGGTAGAGTACTTGAAACACGTATGCGTGTAAATTTTGAAAATGGCTGACCTTTCAATCCTTTCAGTCAACATCGGGGCTAAACGGGCCGATCGAACAACCGAACAACAAATTCCTGGACTATTTAAGAAGGGAAAACATAGACATGGCGCTTATACGGGAGTCACATTTATGTAAAAGTCTGTAAATCGTCTACAAAATAAATACTTTAAGGTTACTGCCTCAAAACACCCAACACCAAAGGCTCCATCGTGTTGCTGTTGCGAAAATGCGCACTTACCGTAGACAAAAGCAGTAAAGACTTATCAGGCAGTTTGTGGGTTACTGCCCCTTGAGGCACCTAAGACAACAGCTCTCCGCGGCAGCTTCAGCAATGGAAACTTTGAACATTGTCCACTCAGGTCCAATGCCCCCAGCCTCCACAGGGATGCACGATAAACTCCACCGGAGGTGTGAGTTGAAAGTCTGTCGGACAGGGGCCTCCTCCAGACGTTCCCAATTTACCCGCACTAGCCGTTTGGGCTTACCAGGTCTGTCCAGAGTCTTCCCCCACCCCCTGACCCAACTCAGCACCAGATGGTGATCGGTTGACAGCTCTGCCCCTCTCTTAACCAGAGTGTCCAAAACATACGGCCTCAGATCAGATGAAACGATCATAAAATCGATCATTGACCTTCGGCCTAGGGTGCTCTGGCACTAAGTAGGGCTGCAGCTATTGATTCTTTTTGTAATCAATTAATCTAGCACTTTATCAATCGATTAATCTGATTTAAAAAAAATTGCGTTTTTAAACAACCAAAACAAATAATGCATAATGAAAAGATGTGGCTGTAAAATGATCAATTTGGCTTTTATTTCTCAAAAGAACAGACTAGAGGTATTTATTCCAACTCCAACATTTGGCAATTTAATTTAAGTTTCATGCTGTAATCTAGCCCTGACATCAAAGTAAATATCTGTTTTACATAGATTTCTACACCTGCAGCATTTACCATTAGGCTACTACAGGGTACCCGTGGGGTCTTAAAAGCATTGAAAAAGTCTTAAATTTTATCATCTCAAATTAAGGCCTTTAAAAGCCTTGAATTTGTTATACAAAGTCTTGGATTTCGTTACAAAGGTCTTATATTTTTTTGCCTTTCCTAGGATTAAGTTCATACCATAACAAAATTAATTAAAATTAAACTGAGCGGAGGATGTGCGGAATGTGTCGGTGTTTTCGGAACCTGGCTGGCCGCTCGGCGCCTTCAGACAAACCTCAAGCTAACAGGCTAACGGCTTATTAGCTAGCCAAACACAGAGCAGTAACATCTGCAAAGATTGGATCTGTGAGCGCATTAAGAGGCCATCCATACGAAGACGCGTTTAACGCGTAATCTGCTCGGTGTGCGTCTTATAACAAACAGAGCAAGCAGCCGCCGGACTCTAACATCTGTTGATCCGTGCAGGACTTCAGTGTGAGCGGACCGTTTAGAGACGATATGACCGGCAGGTAACGTTAACGGTTATCTGCTACTGTAGCAGAGCTCCAAGTAAACGCTGAACTGAGCTGTGTGTTTTCAGTGTTAGACACTACTGCAGGTTTTCATGCACGACTGTTGGTGATTTACAGAGGTGGAAGACTTACTCAGATCATGTATTGCAGTAAAAGTAGAGTTACAAATTACTTGTCAGTTACAAGTCCTGCATTCAACATCTCCCTTAAGTTAAAGCACAAAAGTATTATCAAAATATACATAAGTTCCAAAAGTAAAAGTGCTCATTATGCAGTGTAATATATCTTATGTAATATATATTTTTATATTATTATATATATTATATTTTATTGGATTTAATTATATTATCTAATAAATTGTATTAAATATGACTGATAATTTAAATAAAATGTTTTATTTAATTCAAGTAGCTTACTTATTTTCTAGGGTTGAAAAATATATACAGATTTTACGGAATGGGTACGAAATTGGCATTGAAATTAATTTGAAATGATATTAAAAAGGTCTTAAAAAGCCTTGAATTTAAGTTGGAGGATCCTGGGGGTACCCTGGACAGACAGGCAGGCAGGCAGGTAGAACGACAGACACATAGACCCAGACAGAGACAGACAGACAGACAGAAAGGCAGACAGAAACAGACAGACGGACAGGCAGGCTGACAGACGCATACACAGATAGACAGAAAGGCAGACAGAAACAGACAGACAGACAGGCAGGCTGACAGACGCATACACAGATAGACAGACAGAACGACAGACACACGGACCCAGACAGAACGACAGACACACACAAAGACGCAGGCAGGCAGAAAGAAAGACAGACAGACAGACAGACGGACGCAGGCTGACAGACGGACGCAGGCTGACAGACAGACAGACAGACAGAACGACAGACACACAAACCCAGACAAAACGACAGACAGGTAGGCAGGCAGACAGACAGAACGACAGACACACAGACCCAGACAGAACGACAGAGAGGCAGGCAGACAGACAGACAGAAACTCAGACCCAGACAGACAGACTTAAGATATTTGATAGGGACAGCCACAGATGCAAACATTAATATCTTAAAATTTGCTTCATTGTACACAATATAAATCTGAAGCTTTGCTGACAGGCAGGCAGGCAGAACGACAGACAGACAGACAGACGGACACGGACAGAATGACAGACAGAACGACAGACAGACAGACAGACAGAAACAGAAAGGACAGAGGCAGGCTGACAGACAGAAACAGAAAGGACACAGACAGGCAGGCAGAAAGAACGACAGACACACAGACCCAGACAGGCAGGCAGGCTGGCAGGCTGGCAGGCTGACAGACACAGACACAGACAGACAGAAAGGCAGACAGACAGAAACTCAGACCCAGACAGACAGACTTAAGATATTTGATAGGGACAGTCACAGATGCAAACATTAATATCTTAAAATTGGCTTTAATGTACACAATATACAGTCCCTGACAAAAGTCTTGTCGCTTATCTATTTTGTAGAAACACCTGCTATTAACCTGACTTTTAATTAATCAATTGGTGTTAGAAATAGCTTATATGAAAAGCTAAAACCCTCCCAAATGATGTTTAACGCACTGAAATAAATTAGTTTCACTGAAAAAAGATTTATCATTTAATCAAGACAGAAAGGTCAAATTTTGGCAAGACAAAAGTTTAGTCGCCTATACAGAAATTGAACAAATTTACTGCAAATACAAAAATGTCAGCAAATTAAGTAGTGGTGCTGTGAGATCCAAATTTAATATCTTGTATGACTTCCATGAGCTTGAAGGACTGCATCCATGCGGTTTGGCAAGGATTCATAGAATTTATTGATGAAGTAATCAGGAATAGCAAAGAAAGCAGTCTTGCATGCCTCCCAGAGTTCATCAATATTCTTTGGTTTCGTCTTCCATGCTTCCTCTTTCATCCTACCCCACATATGCTCAATGATGTTCATGTCTGGTGACTGGGCTGGCCAATCCTGGAGCATCTTTTTTTTTTTTTTTTTAAACATTTGTTTATTGATTTTTCAGTGACATAACAAGATCAAGAGGTAACACTTCGGGGGTCAGAACGGTGTCAAGTACAGCAAGTAGAAAAATAAAAATAAAACTAGAACTGCAAGCAGTTATGAACGGGGTCCAAGCCTTGTGCGCCAGTCCTATCCGGCGCGAGCCGCCCCCGGCGATGCCGAGAGCCCGCGAAAACGGAGCACGCGAAAGGAAAACCCGAAGCGCCGCCGCGGCGAGACAAAAGTCGGTTAATTTGGCCGAGTGCGAGCTCCAAAGTCCGTAGTGAAATGCAATTGCAAATTTCCTCTTCGTTGCGTAAAAGGCCCAAACGCTTCTACTTCGATTGTAGCGACCCCTAAAGGGCGATCGTCGCCAAATCCGGTGGGGAGCCGCAGAGTGGCATGCCGAACAATACGCTCAAGTTTCGTGATGATGGCATTTACTGCTGCAGAGATATTCACATTGCAAATTATTCCCATTTAAATGCATTGACTCATTTGCCGAAAGGCCTCTACGTTAATTGTAGCGCCCCCTGGAGGCGGAATTTCACCAAATTTGGTTTGGAGGCTCGGAGTGGCATGTCGAACAATACCCTCAAGTTTTGTGATGATGGCATTTACTGCTGCAGAGATATTGACATTGCAAATTATTCCCATTTAAATGCATTGACTTATTTACCGAAAGGCCTCTACGTTAATTATAGCGCCCCCTGACGGCCGATTTTGACCAAATTCGGTATGCAGGCTAGGGATGTCATGTCAAATATCTCTACCAAGATCTGTTTTGATATCTATTAATTTGGCCGAGATATGCCAAAGTTCGTGTTTTGTGGCTAGCTACGACAAATTACTTTGGTTGTAAAGTGCGAACGGTGTAACGTAGCAAAATTCTTTTGACAACTTTTGGTCAGCTCTATATACAGATGTTATCGACCAAGTTTCGTGCACATCGGTCGCATGGCCTAGGACGAGTACGAAAACATTTTTTATTGCATTGCGCGATTTTGCGAAAACATTTTTTAGTAGAAATGGAAGTGTCCTATATAGTCAGATTCAGATGGATACAAGGAACAAGGACATCTATAAATATTCCGTCTGAGATGTAGCATGTGGGAGTTATAGGCAAAAACACGTTTTACGTCATTGTAGCGCCACCTAGTGGTCCAGTTATGTAATATTTGATCGATCTGGTCCAGGACCCATTGTACATCGACAGTGTAAATTTGAAGTTGCTCACATTAGTGTAAGTGGTAGATATAAACCTGGGTCCCATTTGGGTCCCATAGGCCACGCCCACTTTGACGAATCAGTACCCCACTGCAGTGCTCGCCTCAGGAGTGGGCCTACATGGTACGCTCCAAATTTCGTAAAAATCGGATGAGCCGTTCATGAGATATTAACTTTTTGTACTTTTGGCGCCCCCTATTGACCAAATTTTGTAAAAGTTGTTTCAGACACTGACAGGCTCATGTCAAACAAGAATCTAAAGATTTGCGATGATATCATTGATTTTGGCCGAGATATGGCAACGTTTGTGTCTTCGTAGCTAGCTACACAAATTTGTTTGTGCATAGTTTACGCAGTTTTCATCTGAAAATTTTTTTTTTGATACCTTGTTGTCAAGTCCGTCTATAGATGCTACAGACCAAGTTTCATGCAGATCCGTTGCACGGTCTAGGAGGAGTACGAAAAAGCAGGTTTGAGATAAATCGCGATTTTTCACGTATAAAATTCTAGGCGGAAATGGGCGTGGCCTATACCACGAGATTCAGCTGGATCCAAGGAATGCGTGGATATGTGTATTTTTAATGTGCGATGTACGGTTCGGGAGTTATAAGGCCAAACGCGTTTTTTCTGCTATAGCGCCACCTAGTGGTGCAAGTGGCTGAATTTTTTCGTCCAAGGTCCCTGCAGTGATCTGGACCAGTCCTGAAAAGGGCAACTTCCCACGATGTACGGTTTAGGCTGCAGTATCAGTTTTAGAGGCGGAAAAATAATAATAATAATAACTAGAACTGCAAGCAGTTATGAACGGGGTCCAAGCCTCGTGTGCCAGTCCCCCCCGGCGCGGGTCGCCCCCGGCGACGCCGAGAGCCCGCGAAAACGGAGCCCGTGACAGGACAACTCGAAGCGCCGCTGCGGCAAGGCAAAAGTCGGGAAATTTGACCGAGTGCGAGCTCCTAAGTTCGTAGTGAAATGCAATTGCAAATTTCCTCTTCGTTGCGTAAAAGGCCCAAACGCTTCTACTTCGGTTGTAATGCCCCCTAAAGGGCGATCGTCGCCAAATCTGGTGAAGAGCTGCAGAGTGGCATGGCGAACAATAATCTCAAGTTTTGTGATGATAGCATTCACTGCTGCAGAGACATATCCATTGCAAATTACTCCCATTTAAATGCATTGACTCATTTGCCAAAAGGCCTCTATGTTAATTATAGCGCCCCCTAACGGCCGATTTTCACCAAATTTGGTGGGAAGCTGCAGAGTGGCATGACAAACAAAATACTTCCAGGGTTTGTGATGATAGCATTTAATGCTGCAGAGATATTTACATTGCAAAGTATTCCCATTCAAATGCATAGACGTATTTGCCGTAAAAGCCTCTACGTTAATTATAGCGCCCCCTAAGGGCCGATTTTGACCAAATATGGTATGGAGGCTCAGAATGGGATGTTGAAGAAGACTAACTGGTTTCTTTTTGATAACTATTAATTTGGGCGAGATATGCCAAAGTTCGTGTTTTGTGGCTAGCTACAACAAATTAGTTTAGTTGTAAAGTGCGAACGGTGTAATGTAGCGAAAGTCCTTTGATAACTTTTGGTCAGCTCCATACACAGATGGTATCTACCAAGTTTCGTGCACATCGGTCGCATGGCCTAGGACGAGTACGAAAACTTTGTTTTGCGCATTGTGTGATTTTACGAAATAACTTCTTCGTGGAAATGGGATTACCCTGTATTATCAGATTCATATGGATTCAAGGAACAAGGAGATCTAAGAACTTCTCATCTGCAATGCAAACTGTGGGAGTTATACGCAAAAACATATTTAAATGCATTGACTTATTTGCCAAAAGGTCTCTACGTTAATTATAGCGCCCCCTAACGGCCGATTTTCACCAAATTTGGTGGGAAGCTGCAGAGTGGCATGACGAACAAAATACTCCCAGGGTTTGTGATGATAGCATTTAATGCTGCAGAGATATTTACATTGCAAAGTATTCCCATTCAAATGCATTGACTTATTTGCCGAAAAGGCCTCTACGTTAATTATAGCGCCCCCTAACGGCCGATTTTGACCAAATTAGGTGTGGAGGCTCAGAATGGGATGTTGAAGAAGCCTACCTGGTTTCTTTCTGATAACTATTAATTTGGGCGAGATATGCTAAAGTTCGTGTTTTGTGGCTAGCTACAACGAATTAGTTTGGTTGTAAAGTGCGAACGGTGTAATATAGCGAAATTCCTTTGATAACTTTTGGTCAGCTCCATACACAGATGGTATCTACCAAGTTTCGTGCACATCGGTTGTATGGCCTAGGACGAGTACGAAAACATTTTTTTTCGCACTACACGATTTTGCGAAAAAACTTTTTAGTATAAATGGACCTGTCCTATATCGTCAGATTCAGGTCGATACAAGGAACAAGTCCATCTATAAATATTCGGTCTGCAATGTAGCATTTCGGAGTTATATGCAAAAACACGTTTTACGTCATTGTAGCGCCACCTAGTGGTCCAGTAATGTAATATTTGGTAAGTCAGGTCCATGAACCATTGCACATCGACTCTGTAAATATTAAGTTGCTCACTTTAGTGTAAGTGGTAGATCCAAACATGGCACCCATAGGCCACGCCCACTTTGACGAATCAGTACCCCACTGTAGGCCTGGCCTCAAGAGTGGGCCTAGATGGTACGCACCAAATTTCGTGAGAATCGGATGAGCTGTTCATGAGATATTAACTTTTGGTACTTTTGGCGCCCCCTATTGACCAAATTTTGTAAAATTTGTTTCCTACACTAAGAGGCTCATGTGAAACAAGAATCTAAAGATTTGTGATGATATCATTTATTTTGGCCGAGATATGGCAACGTTTGTGTCTTCGTAGCTAGCTACACAAATTTGTTTGTGCGTAGTTTACGCAATTTTCATCTGAAAACAAATCTTTTGATAACTTTTTGTCAAGTCGGTCTACTGATGGTACAGACCAAGTTTCATGCAGATCCGTCACACGGTCTAGGAGGAGTATGAAAAAGCAGGTTTACGATAAATCGCGATTTTTCACGCATAAAAGTTGGGGCGGAAATGGGCGTGGCCTATACCACGAGATTCAGCTGGATCCAAGGAACGCGTGGATATGTGTATTTTTAATGTGCGATGTACGGTTTGGGAGTTATAAGGCCAAACGCGTTTTTTCTGCTATAGCGCCACCTAGTGGTGAAAGTGGCTGAATTTTTTCGTCCGAGGTCCCTGCAGGGTTTTGGACCAGACCTGAAAACGGCAACCTCCCACCATTTACGGTTTAGGCTGCAGTATCAGTTTTAGAGGCGGAAGAAAAAGCCGCCGAAGAATAATAATAATAAGAAACCTTACAATTCCAATAGGGTTCCACAGCCCTGCTGTGCGAACGGCGTAGCTTCGCTACCGCCGGTTCTCGCAACCTCGGGCTTGGACCCCTAATAACTAGAACTGCAAGCAGTTATGAACGGGGTCCAAGCCTCGTGCGCCAGTCCCCCCCGGCCCGGGTCGCCCCCGGCGACGCCGAGAGCCCGCGAAAACGGAGCCCGCGACAGGACAACCCGAAGCGCCGCTGCGGCGAGGCAAAAGTCGGGAAATTTGACCGAGTGCGAGCTCCAAAGTTCGTAGTGAAATTTCCTCTTCGTTGCGTAAAAGGCCCAAACGCTTCTACTTCGGTTGTAATGCCCCCTAAAGGGCGATCGTCGCCAAATCTGGCGAAGAGCTGCAGAGTGGCATGGCGAACAATAATCTCAAGTTTTGTGATGATAGCATTCACTGCTGCAGAGACATATCCATTGCAAATTACTCCCATTTAAATGCATTGACTCATTTGCCAAAAGGCCTCTACGTTAATTATAGCGCCCCCTAACGGCCGATTTTCACCAAATTTGGTGGGAAGCTGCAGAGTGGCATGACAAACAAAATACTCCCAGGTTTTGTGATGATAGCATTTAATGCTGCAGAGATATTTACATTGCAAAGTATTCCTATTCAAATGCGTATTTGCCGTAAAAGCCTCTACGTTAATTATAGCGCCCCCTAAGCGCCGATTTTGACCAAATATGGTACGGAGGCTCAGAATGGGATGTTGAAGAAGACTACCTGGTCTCTTTTTGATAACTATTAATTTGGGCGAGATATGCCAAAGTTCGTGTTTTGTGGCTAGCTACAACAAATTTGTTTAGTTGTAAAGTGCGAACGGTGTAATGTAGCGAAATTCCTTTGATAACTTTTGGTCAGCTCCATACACAGATGGTATCTACCAAGTTTTGTGCACATCGGTCGCATGGCCTAGGACGAGTACGAAAACTTTGTTTTGCGCATTGTGTGATTTTACGAAATAACTTCTTCATGGAAATGGGATTACCCTGTATTATCAGATTCATATGGATTCAAGGAACAAGGAGATCTAAGAACTTCTCATCTGCAATGCAAACTGTGGGAGTTATACGCAAAAACATATTTAAATGCATTGACTTATTTGCCAAAAGGTCTCTACGTTAATTATAGCGCCCCCTAACGGCCGATTTTCACCAAATTTGGTGGGAAGCTGCAGAGTGGCATGACGAACAAAATACTCCCAGGGTTTGTGATGATAGCATTTAATGCTGCAGAGATATTTACATTGCAAAGTATTCCCATTCAAATGCATTGACTTATTTGCCGAAAAAGCCTCTACGTTAATTATAGCGCCCCCTAACGGACAATTTTGACCAAATTTGGTGTGGAGGCTCAGAATGGGATGTTGAAGAAGACTACCAGGTTTCTCTCTGATAACTATTAATTTGGGAGAGATATGCCAAAGTTCGTGTTTTGTGGCTAGCTACAACAAATTAGTTTAGTTGTAAAGTGCGAACGGTGTAATGTAGCAAAATTCCTTTGATAACTTTTGGTCAGCTCCATACACAGATGGTACCTACCAAGTTTCGTGCACATCGGTTGTATGGCCTAGGACGAGTACGAAAACATTTTTTTTCGCATTACACGATTTTGCGAAAAAGATTCTTAGTGCAAATGGGCAGGACCTATATCATCAGCTTCACATGGATACAAGGAACAAGTGGATGTATACATTTCTTGTCTGCGTTGTAGCTTGTGGGAGTTAAAGGCAAAAACACGTTTTACGTCATTGTAGCGCCACCTAGTGGTCCACTTATGTAATATTTGGTACGTCAGGTCCGTGAATGACTCTACATCGACAGTGTAAATCTTAAGTTGCTCACTTTAGTGTAAGTGGTAGATCCAAACATGGGTCCCATAGGCCACGCCCACTTTGACGAATCAGTACCCCACTGTAGGCCTGGCCTCGGGAGTGGGTCTAGATGGTACGAACCAAATTTCGTGAAAATGGGATGAGCCGTTCATGAGATATTAACTTTTGGTACTTGTGGCGCCCCCTATTGACCAAATCTTGTAAAATTAGTTTCTTACACTAAGAGTCTCATGTGAAACAAGATTCTAAAGATTTGTGATGATATCATTTACTTTGGCCGAGATATGGTAACGTTTGTGTCTTCGTAGCTAGCTACACAAATTTGTGTGTGCGTAGTTTACGCAATTTTCATCCGAAAAAAAATCTTTTGATAACTTTTTGTCAAGTCGGGCTAGTGATGCTACCAACCAAGTTTCGTGCACATCCGTTGCACGGTCTAGGAGGAGTACGAAAAAGCAGGTTTACGATAAATCGCGATTTTTCACGCATAAAAGTCAGGGCGGAAATGGGCGTGGCCCATACCCCGAGATTCAGCTGGATCCAAGGAACGCGTGGATATGTGTATTTTTAATGTGCGATGTACGGTTCGGGAGTTATAAGGCCAAACACGTTTTTTCTGCTATAGCGCCACCTAGTGGTGAAAGTGGCTGAATTTTTTCGTCCGAGGTCCCTGCAGGGTTTTGGACCAGTCCTGCAAACGGCAACCTCCCACCATTTACGGTTTAGGCTGCAGTATCAGTTTTATCGGCGGAAAAATAATAATAAGAAACCTTACAATTCCAATAGGGTTCCACAGCCCTGCTGTGCGAACGGCGTAGCTTCGCTACCGCCGATTCTCGCAGCCTCGGGCTTGGACCCCTAACTAGAACTGCAAGCAGTTATGAACGGGGTCCAAGCCTTGTGCGCCGGTCCCCCCCGGCGAAAACGGAGCCCGCGAAAGGAGAACCCGAAGCGCCGCCGCCTGACCGAGCGCGAGCTCCAAAGAACGTAGTGAAATGCAATTGCAAATTTCCTCTTCGTTGCGTAAAAGGCCAAACCGCTTCTACCTTGATTATAGCGCCCCCTAAAGGGCGATTGTCGCCAAATCCGTTGGGGAGCCGCAGAGTGGCATGTCGAACATTAGTCTCAAGTTTCATGGTGATGGCATTTACTGCTGCAGAGACATATCCATTGCAAATTACTCCCATTTAAATGCATTGACTCATTTGCCAAAAGGTCTCTACGTTAATTATAGCGCCCCCTAACGGCCGATTTTCACCAAATTTGGTGGGAAGCTGCAGAGTGGCATGACAAACAAAATACTCCCAGGGTTTGTGATGATAGCATTTGATGCTGCAGAGATATTTACATTGAAAAGTATTCCCATTCAAATGCATTGACGTATTTGCCGTAAAAGCCTCTACGTTAATTATAGCGCCCCCTAAGGGCCGCTTTTGACCAAATATGGTATGGAGGCTCAGAATGGGATGTTGAAGAAGACTACCTGGTTTCTTTTTGATAACTATTAATTTGGGCGAGATATGCCAAAGTTCGTGTTTTGTGGCTAGCTACAACAAATTAGTTTAGTTGTAAAGTGCGAACGGTGTAATGTAGCGAAATTCCTTTGATAACTTTTGGTCAGCTCCATACACAGATGGTATCTACCAAGTTTCGTGCACATCGGTCGCATGGCCTAGGACGAGTACGAAAACTTTGTTTTGCGCATTGTGTGATTTTACGAAAGAACTTCTTTGTGGAAATGGGATTACCCTGTATTATCATATTCATATGGATTCAAGGAACAAGGAGATCTAAGAACTTCTCATCTGCAATGCAAACTGTGGGAGTTATACGCAAAAACATATTTAAATGCATTGACTTATTTGCCAAAAGGTCTCTACGTTAATTATAGCGCCCCCTAACGGCCGATTTTCACCAAATTTGGTGGTAAGCTGCAGAGTGGCATGACGAACAAAATACTCCCAGGGTTTGTGATGATAGCATTTAATGCTGCAGAGATATTTACATTGCAAAGTATTCCCATTCAAATGCATTGACTTATTTGCCGAAAAAGCCTCTACGTTAATTATAGCGCCCCCTAACGGCCGATTTTGACCAAATTTGGTGTGGGGGCTCAGAATGGGATGTTGAAGAAGCCGACCTCGTGTCTTTCTGATAACTATTAATTTGGGCGAGATATGTTAAAGTTCGTGTTTTGTGGCTAGCTACAACAAATTAGTTTGGTTGTAAAGTGCGAACGGTGTAATGTAGCAAAATTCCTTTGATAACTTTTGGTCAGCTCCATACACAGATGGTATCTACCAAGTTTCGTGCACATTGGTTGTATGTCCTAGGACGAGTACGAAAACATTTTTTTTCGCACTACACGAATTTGCGAAAAAACGTTTTAGTATAAATGGACCTGTCCTATATCGTCAGATTCAGGTCGATACAAGGAACAAATACATCTATAAATATTCGGTCTGCAATGTAGCCTTTCGGAGTTATATGCAAAAACACGTTTTACGTCATTGTAGCGCCACCTAGTGGTCCAATAATGTAATATTTGGTATGTCAGGTCCATGAACCATTGCACATCGACACTGTAAATTTTAAGTTGCTCACTTTAGTGTAAGTGGTAGATCCAAACATGGGACCCATAGGCCACGCCCACTTTGACGAGTCAGTACCCCACTGTAGGCCTGGCCTCAAGAGTGGGCCTAGATGGTACGCACCAAATTTCGTGAAAATCGGATGAGCTGTTCATGAGATATTAACTTTTGGTACTTTTGGCGCCCCCTATTGACCAAATTTTGTAAAATTTGTTTCCTACATTATGAGGCGCATGTGAAACAAGAATCTAAAGATTTGTGATGATATCATTTATTTTGGCCGAGATATGGCAACGTTTGTGTCTTTGTAGCTAGCTACACAAATTTGTTTGTGAGTAGTTTACGCAATTTTCATCCGAAAACAAATCTTTTGATAACTTTTTGTCAGGTCGGTCTACTGATGCTACAGACCAAGTTTCATGCAGATCCGTCGTACGTTCTAGGAGGAGTACGAAAAAACAGGTTTACGATAAATTGCGATTTTTCACGTATAAAAGTCTAGGCGGAAATGGGCGTGGCCTATACCAAGAGATTCAACTGGATCCAAGGAACGCGTTGATATGTGTATTTTTAATGTGCGATGTACGGTTCGGGAGTTATAAGGCCAAACGCGTTTTTTCTGCTATAGCGCCACCTTGTGGTCAAAGTGGCTGAATTTTTTCGTCCGAGGTCCCTGCAGTGTTTTGGACCAGACCTGAAAACGGCAACCTCCCACCATTTACGGTTTAGGCTGCAGTATCAGTTTTAGAGGCGGAAGAAAAAGCCGAATAATAATAATAAGAAACCTTACAATTCCAATAGGGTTCCACAGCCCTGCTGTGCGAACGGCGTAGCTTCGCTACCGCCGATTCTCACAGCCTCGGGCTTGGACCCCTAACTAGAACTGCAAGCAGTTATGAACGGGGTCCAAGCCTCGTGCGCCAGTCCTATCCAGCGCGAGCCGCCCCTGGCGATGCCGATAGCCCGCGAAAACGGAGCACGCGAAAGGAAAACCCGAAGCGCCGCCGCGGCGAGACAAAAGTCGATAAATTTGGCCGAGTGCGAGCTCCAAAGTTCGTAGTGAAATGCAATTGCAAATTTCCTCTTCGTTGCGTAAAAGCCCCAAACGCTTCTACTTCGGTTGTAACGCCCCCTAAAGGGCGATCGTCGCCAAATCTGGTGAAGAGCTGCAGAGTGGCATGGCGAACAATAATCTCAAGTTTTGTGATGAAAGCATTCACTGCTGCAGAGACATATCCATTGCAAATTACTCCCATTTAAATGCATTGACTCATTTGCCAAAAGGTCTCTACGTTAATTATAGCGCCCCCTAACGGCCGATTTTCACCAAATTTGGTGGGAAGCTGCAGAGTGGCATGACAAACAAAATACATCCGGGGTTTGTGATGATAGCATTTAATGCTGCAGAGATATTTACATTGCAAAGCATTCCCATTCAAATGCATTGACTTATTTGCCGAAAAGGCCTCTACGTTAATTATAGCGCCCCCTAACGGCCGATTTTGACCACATTTGGTGTGGAGGCTAGGGATGGGATGTTGAAGAAGCCCACCAGGTTTCATTGTGATAACTATTAATTTGGCCGAGATATGCCAAAGTTCGTGTTTTATGGCTAGCTATAACAAATTAGTTTGGTTGTAAAGTGCGAACGGTGTAATGTAGCAAAATTCCTTTGATAACTTTTGGTCAGCTCCATACACCGATGGTATCTACCAAGTTTCGTGCACATCGGTCGCATGGCCTAGGACGAGTACGAAAACTTTGTTTTGCGCATTGTGTGATTTTACGAAATAACTTCTTCGTGGAAATGGGATTACCCTGTATCATCAGATTCATATGGATTCAATGAAGAAAGAAGTCTAAGAACTTCTCATCTGCAATGCAGACTGTGGGAGTTATATGCAAAAACATATTTAAATGCATTGACTTATTTGCCAAAAGGTCTCTACGTTAATTATAGCGCCCCCTAACGGCCGATTTTCACCAAATTTGGTGGGAAGCTGCAGAGTGGCATGACAAACAAAATACTTTCAGGGTTTGTGATGATAGCATTTAATGCTGCAGAGATATTTACATTGCAAAGTATTCCCATTCAAATGCATTGACTTATTTGCCGAAAAAGCCTCTACGTTAATTATAGCGCCCCCTAACGGCCGATTTTGACCAAATTTGGTGTGGAGGCTAGGGACGGGATGTTGAAGAAGCCCACCAGGTTTCATTGTGATAACTATTAATTTGGCCGAGATATGCCAAAGTTCGTGTTTTGTGGCTAGCTACAACGAATTAGTTTAGTTGTAAATTGCGAACGGTGTAATGTAGCGAAATTCCTTTGATAACTTTTGGTCAACTCCATACCCCGATGGTATCTACCAAGTTTCGTGCGAATTGGTCCCATGACCTAGGACGAGTACGAAAACATTTTTTTGTGCATTACACAATTTTGCGAAACAAATTCTTAGTGCAAATGGGCAGGACCTATATCATCAGCTTCACATGGATACAAGGAACAAGTGGATGTATATATTTCCTGTCTGCGATGTAGCCTGTGGGAGTTATTGGCAAAAACACGTTTTACGTCATTGTAGCGCCACCTAGTGGTCCAATAATGTAATATTTGGTATGTCAGGTCCATGAACCGTTGCACATCGACACTGTAAATTTTAAGTTGCTCACTTTAGAGTAAGTGGTAGATCCAAACATGGGACCCATAGGCCACGCCCACTTTGACGAATCAGTACCCCACTGTAGGCCTGGCCTCTAGAGTGGGCCTAGATGGTATTCACCAAATTTTGTGAAAATCGGATGAGCCGTTCATGAGATATTAACTTTTGGTACTTTTGGCGCCCCCTATTGACCAAATTTTGTAAAATTAGTTTCTTACACTAAGAGGCTCATGTGAAACAAGAATCGAAAGATTTGTGATGATATCATTTATTTTGGCCGAGATATGGCAACGTTTGTGTCTTTATAGCTAGCTACACAAATTTGTTTGTGCGTAGTTTACGCAATTTTCATCTGAAAAAAGATCTTTTGATAACTTTTTGTCAGGTCGGTCTATAGATGCTTCTTACCAAGTTTTATGCAAATCGGTTGCACGGTCTCGGAGGAGTACAAAAAAGTAGGCTTACGATAAATCGCGATTTTTCACGGGAAAAAGTCGGGGCGGAAATGGGCGTGGCCTACATCACGAGATTCAGCTGGATTCAGGGAACGCGTGGATATGTGTTTTTTTAATGTGCGATGTACGGTTCGGGAGTTATAAGGCCAAACGCGTTTTTTCTGCTATAGCGCCACCTAGTGGTGAAAGTGGCTGAATTTTTTCGTCCGAGGTCCCTGCAGGGTTTTGGACCAGACCTGAAAACGGCAACCTCCCACCACTTACGGTTTAGGCTGCAGTATCAGTTTTATCGGCGGAAGAAGAATAATAAGAAACCTTACAATTCCAATAGGGTTCCACAGCCCTGCTGTGCGAACGGCGTAGCTTCGCTACCGCCGATTCTCGCAGCCTTGGGCTTGGACCCCTAATAACTAGAACTGCAAGCAGTTATGAACGGGGTCCAAGCCTCGTGCGCCGGTCCCCCCCGGCGCGGGTCGCCCCCGGCGACGCCGAGAGCCCGCGAAAACGGAGCCCGCGACAGGACAACCCGAAGCGCCGCTGCGGCGAGACAAAAGTTGGTAAATTTGGCCGAGTGCGAGCTCCAAAGTTCGGAGTGAAATGCAATTGCAAATTTCCTCTTCGTTGCGTAAAAGCCCCAAACGCTTCTTCTTTGGTTGTAACGCCCCCTAAAGGGCGATCGTCGCCAAATCTGGTGAAGAGCTGCAGAGTGGCATGGCGAACAATAATCTCAAATTTTGTGATGAAAGCATTCACTGCTGCAGAGACATATCCATTGCAAATTACTCCCATTTAAATGCATTGACTCATTTGCCAAAAGGCCTCTACGTTAATTATAGCGCCCCCTAAAGGCCGATTTTCACCAAATTTGGTGGGAAGCTGCAGAGTGCCATGACGAACAAAATACTCCCAGGGTTTGTGATGATAGCATTTAATGCTGCCGAGATATTTACATTGCAAAGTATTCCCATTCAAATGCATTGACTTATTTGCCGAAAAAGCCTCTACGTTAATTATAGCGCCCCCTAACGGCCGATTTTGACCAAATTTGGTGTGGAGGCTCAGACGGGGATGTTGAAGAAGCGTACCTAGTTTCTTTCTGATAAATATTAATTTGGGCGAGATATGCCAAAGTTCGTGTTTTGTGGCTAGCTACAACAAATTAGTTTAGTTGTAAAGTGCGAACGGTGTAATGTAGCGAAATTGCTTTGATAACTTTTGGTCAGCTCCATAAACAGATGGTAACTACCAAGTTTCGTGCACATCGGTTGCATGGCCTAGGACGAGTACGAAAACTTTGTTTTGCGCATTGTGTGATTTTACGAAATAACTTCTTCGTGGAAATGGGATTACCCTGTATCATCAGATTCATATGGATTCAAGGAACAAGGAGATCTAAGAACTTCTCATCTGCAATGCAGACTGTGGGAGTTATACGTAAAAACATATTTAAATGCATTGACTTATTTGCCAAAAGGTCTCTACGTTAATTATAGCGCCCCCTAACGGCCGATTTTCACCAAATTTGGTGGGAAGCTGCAGAGTGGCATGACGAACAAAATACTCCCAGGGTTTGTGATGATAGCATTTAATGCTGCAGAGATATTTACATTGCAAAGTATTCCCATTCAAATGCATTGACTTATTTGCCGAAAAAGCCTCTACGTTAATTATAGCGCCCCCTAACGGCCGATTCTGACCAAATTTGGTATGGAGGCTAGGGATGGGATGTTGAAGAAGCCCACCAGGTTTCATTGTGATAACTATTAATTTGGCCGAGATATGCCAAAGTTCGTGTTTTGTGGCTAGCTACAACGAATTAGTTTAGTTGTAAATTGCGAACGGTGTAATGTAGCGAAATTCCTTTGATAACTTTTGGTCAACTCCATACCCAGATGGTATCTACCTAGTTTCGTGCGAATTGGTCCCATGGCCTAGGACGAGTACGAAAACATTTTCTTGTGCATTACACAATTTTGCGAAGAAAATTCTTAGTGCAAATGGGCAGGACCTATATCATCAGCTTCACATGGATACAAGGAACAAGTGGATGTATATATTTCCTGTCTGCGATGTAGCCTGTGGGAGTTATTGGCAAAAATACGTTTTACGTCATTGTAGCGCCACCTAGTGGTCCAATAATGTAATATTTGGTATGTCAGGTCCATGAACCATTGCACATCGACACTGTAAATTTTAAGTTGCTCACTTTAGTGTAAGTGGTAGATCCAAACATGGGACCCATAGGCCACGCCCACTTTGACGAATCAGTACCCCACTGTAGGCCTGGCCTCAAGGGTGGGCCTAGATGGTATTCACCAAATTTTGTGAAAATCGGATGAGCCGTTCATGAGATATTAACTTTTGGTACTTTTGGCGCCCCCTATTGACCAAATTTTGTAAAATTAGTTTCTTACACTAAGAGGCTCATGTGAAACAAGAATCGAAAGATTTGTGATGATATCATTTATTTTGGCCGAGATATGGCAACGTTTGTGTCTTTATAGCTAGCTACACAAATTTGTTTGTGCGTAGTTTACGCAATTTTCATCTGAAAAAAGATCTTTTGATAACTTTTTGTCAGGTCGGTCTATAGATGCTTCTTACCAAGTTTTATGCAAATCGGTTGCACGGTCTCGGAGGAGTATAAAAAAGTAGGCTTACGATAAATCGCGATTTTTCACGGGAAAAAGTCGGGGCGGAAATGGGCGTGGCCTACATCACGAGATTCAGCTGAATTCAGGGAACGCATGGATATGTGTTTTTTTAATGTGCGATGTACGGTTCGGGAGTTATAGGGCCAAACGCGTTTTTTCTGCTATAGCGCCACCTATTGGTGAAAGTGGCTGAATTTTTTCGTCCGAGGTCCCTGCAGGGTTTTGGACCAGACCTGAAAACGGCAACCTCCCACCACTTACGGTTTAGGCTGCAGTATCAGTTTTATCGGCGGAAGAAGAATAATAAGAAACCTTACAATTCCAATAGGGTTCCACAGCCCTGCTGTGCGAACGGCGTAGCTTCGCTACCGCCGATTCTCGCAGCCTCGGGCTTGGACCCCTAACTAGAACTGCAAGCAGTTATGAACGGGGTCCAAGCCTCGTGCGCCTGTCTCCCCCCGGCGCGAGTCGCCCCCGGCGATCGTTGCCAAATCCGGTGAAGAGCCACAGAGTGGCATGGCGAACAATAATCTCAAGTTTTGTGATGATAGCATTTACTGCTGCAGAGACATATCTATTGCAAATTACTCCCATTTAAATGCATTGACTCATTTGCCAAAATGCCTCTATGTTAATTGTAACGCCCCCTGACGGCCGATTTTCACCAAATTCGACGTGGAGGCTCGGAGTGGCATGTTGAACAATACCCTCAAGTTTTGTGATGATGGCCTTTACTGCTGCAGAGATATTCACATTGCAAATTATTCCCATTTAAATGCATTGACTTATTTACTGAAAGACCTCCACGTTAATTATAGCGCCCCCTGAAGGCCGATTATGACCAAATTTGGTAGGGAGGCTTGGAATGACATGTCAAAGTGCTCTACCAAGAATTGTTCTGATATCTAATGATTTGGCCGAGATATGCCAAAGTTCGTGTTTTGTGGCTAGCTACGACAAATTTGTTTGCCTGTAAAGTGCGAACGGTTTAACGTAGCAAAATTCTTTTGATAACTTTTGGTCAGCGCTATATAGAGATGATATCTACCAAGTTTCGTGCACATTGGTCACACGGCCTAGGACGAGTACGAAAACATTTCTCTTTGCATTGCGCGATTTTGCGAAGATTTCTTTTCGTAGAAATAGACTTTTCCTATATCCTCAGATTCAGATGCATATAAGGAACACGTGGATCTATAAATATTCCATCTGTGATGTATTATGTGGGAGTTATAGGCAAAAACACATTTTACGTGATTGTAGCGCCACCTAGTGGTCCACTTTTGTAATATTTGGTACGTCTGGTCACGGAACCATTGTACATCGACACTGTAAATTTAAAGTTGCTCACATTAGTGTAAGTGGTAGATATAAACCTGGGTCCAATTTGGGTCCCATAGGCCACGCCCACTTTGACGAATCAGTACCCCACTGTAGTCCTGGCCTCAAGAGTGGGTCTAGATGGTACGCTCCAAATTTCGTAAAAATCTGATGAGCCGTTCATGAGATATTAACTTTTTGTACTTTTGGCGCCCCCTATTGACCGAAATTTGTAAAATTTGTTTCAGACACTGAGAGGCTCATGTGAAACAAGAATCTAAAGATTTGTGATGATATCATTTATTTTGGCCGAGATATGGCAACGTCTGTGTCTTTATAGCTAGCTACACAAATTTGTTTGTGCGTAGTTTACGCAATTTTTATCTGAAAACAAATCTTTTGATAACATTTTGTCAGGTCGGTCTACTGATGGTACAGACCAAGTTTCATGCAGATCCGTCGCACGGTCTAGGAGGAGTATGAAAAAGCAGGTTTACGATAAATCGTGATTTTTCACGCATAAAAGTTGGGGCGGAAATGGGCGTGGCCTATACCACGAGATTCAGCTGGATCCAAGGAACGCGTGGATATGTGTATTTTTAATGTGCAATGTACGGTTTGGGAGTTATAAGGCCAAACGCGTTTTTTCTGCTATAGCGCCACCTAGTGGTGAAAGTGGCTGAATTTTTTCGTCCGAGGTCCCTGCAGGGTTTTGGACCAGACCTGAAAACGGCAACCTCCCACCATTTACGGTTTAGGCTGCAGTATCAGTTTTAGAGGCGGAAGAAAAAGCCGCCGAAGAATAATAATAATAAGAATTTTTACAATTTCAATAGGGTTCCACAGCCCTGCTGTGCGAACGGCGTAGCTTCGCTACCGCCGGTTCTCGCAACCTCGGGCTTGGACCCCTAATAAAATAGGTTAATAGCAATAGTTTAAATAGTAAAACATTAAAAAAGAACAAGAACAAATACACAGAGCAAAACAAAAAAACAAAATGGTCACCCACTACTAAATAAAAGCCCAATATGTTCACTTACACAGAGATGAATAACAAACATCCCAGCATGCTACAAATTTACACAAGAAAAAACTCACAATTAGTAGACAATCGGGGTGGCTACTCTGGAATAGCCGTAAAAATCAATCCCTCAACATGTGCAAAAAATGGGCCCCAAGTTTTATTAAACTTTGCAAGAGAACCATGTATCGAGCACCTAACTTTCTCCAACTTCACAAACTGAAGGATGTCCCTGATCCAGGACGAGTGAGAAGGTGGCGCAGGAGACTTCCACCTCAATAAAATCAAACGTCTAGCCAATAAGGAGACAAAGGCTACAAAGTCAGCTTTATATTTAGGAAGCTGCAAAGTAGGAGGTAAAACCCCAAACAGAGCAGTACATGCTGTTGGATCAAATTGAACCTCTGTACAAGCAGAAATAGAATTAAATATCTGTGTCTAAAAATTAAGTAGTGAAGGGCAAGACCAAAACATATGGACATGGGTAGCTGGAGCCTGATGACATCTAATGCACATGGGATTGACATCATTATAGATTGGTACGATGTAGAATTTTGCACTGGGTCAGACCGTGTCTAGCACAAATGGATGAGGAGTGAACCCGACGCAAAATGGCATCCCACAGAACCTCCGAGATCTCCTCCCCTAGGTCCTCCTCCCATTGGGTTTTAATTTTATGCTGCGGGGTTAACTGAAAAGAATAGATAAGATTGTATAAACGTGAAATAGCACCCTTAGTGGTAGGCAATGGGGTTAAAATGGAGTCAATTGAGGAGGCTTCTGGGAGACTTGGGAAATTGGGGCTAAGATTGCGGAAGAAACTACGAACTTGAAGATATAAAAAAAAATGCTGTCTGGGCAAATGGAATTTCTTGGAGAGTTGCTGGAAATGTACCAGCAATATACAAGTCCCTAAATGCTTTGATGCCGTCCGTAGTCAGACCACAAAGAAAAAGCCCCATCAATTAAGGAAGGATGAAAAACAGGATTAGTTGATAAAGGTGCTAGGAAAGAGAAGGTCTGTAGACCAAAATAGCGTCGAAATTGCTTCCAAATTTTAAGAGTGGATTTAACTAAGGTATTGTTGCGAAATGGGGAGAGAGAAAAGCTAAGAGGAGCGTGGATGAGAGCAATCAACGAAGCAGGTTTAGCAGAAAAACTCTCCATACTCAACCATGAAGGAGGAACTGGTGCACCCTCCAGAGAAATCCAAAGCTGAATTACTCTAAGGATGGACGCCCAGTAATAGAACCTCAAGTTAGGGAGGGCCAAGCCCCCAAGGGTCTTAGGTCTCTGCATCAGCTCCTTTCGCAAACGAGGGACCTTCCTGTTCCATATAAACTCAGTGATTGATTTGTCTAATTTGTGGAAAAAAGACTGAGGGAGAAAGACAGGTATGCACTGGAAGAGATAAGACAATTTGGGGAGGATGTCCATCTTAACCGAATTAACCCTGGCCACAAGGGAAAGAGGCAACAGTGACCACCGTTGAAAGTACATCCGTATCTGATCTAACAGAGGGGCAAAATTATAGTCAAACAAATCTTCAAATCGGTCTCTAATCTCGATACCAAGGTATTTAAAGCCAAATGGAACAATTTTGAATGGGAAACCCTGAGCAGCATTATGGGCGCCTTGATTTAAAGGGAATAGCTCACTCTTGTCTAAATTTAGTTTATAGCCTGAAATCTGACCAAATAAACTAAGGATGTCAAGAACAGCTGGAACAGAGACAGAGAGATTGGACACATATAGTAATAAGTCATCGGCATAGAGGGGCCTTCTGTTCAAGACCACATCTTGTTATTCCAGTGATGCGTTGCTCTGAACGAAGCGCAATAGCCAGAGGTTCAATAGCAACAGCAAATAGAAGAGGACACAGAGGACAGCCCTGACGAGTGGAGCGGTGCAAAGGGAAATAATCTGAATGGGTGTCATTAGTTCTGACTGAAGCCACAGGGGACGAATAGAGCAACTTAATCCAAGAAATGAACTCCTGGCCAAAACCAAATTTCTCCAAAGCGTAAAAAAGGTAGTTCCGCTCCACTCTGTCAAAGGCCTTCTCCGCGTCTAATGAGATTACGGCTTCCGGCCCCATTGACGTAGAAGGATTATAAACAACATTAAGAAGTCGTCTAAGATTAAAGAACCCATGTCTGTTCTGGACAAAACCTGTCTGATCAGGAGAGATTATCAAAGGCAAAACTGATTCCAGTCGCAGAACTAATAATTTGGACAGAAGTTTCACATCCACAGATAAAAAAACTAATTGGATGGTAACTAGAGCAGGACAGATGGTCCTTATTCTTTTTTAAGAGTAATGATATGGATGCCTGGTTTAGAGACTGAGGTAATTTAGAAAGAGTAAGAGATTCATTGAACATATTGATCAGAACTGGTGCTAATTTGTCAAAAAAGGTCTTGTAAAACTCGGTCGGAAAACCGTCCGGGCCTGGACATTTTCCAGACTGCATAGAAAATGTTGCCCGTTTAAGGTCATCTATGGTGATTGTGCCCTCTAACCGTTCAGCAGTATCAGCATCTACCCTAACCAACTCCAGTGAGTAAAAAAAACTATCCAGGGCTGACAGATCAGACCCAACCTCAGAGGTATATAAAGAGGAGTAAAACCGTTTAAACTGATCATTAATTTTTTTAGGATCAGTTGTGACGCCAAAAGGAGTATGAATTTGTGGGGCTAAAGGTTTGGTCGCCTTATCCCCAGATTCATAATAACAATATTTATTCTTAAATAAGAGCTCCTCAACCTCTTTAGTAGAAAGAACATCAAACTCGGCCTGAAGAGAGAGACGATCCTTATATGTTAGGGGATGGGGAGGAAGCATAGATATTATCAAGCTGGGAGATTCGTAACCTCAATTCCATACTTTCTTTTTTCCTTTGTTTGTTCTCATAGCTGCTGTATGAAATAATTTCACCTCTAATGTATCTACCAAAGAAGGGAGGCTGAGATCCCCGGAGTTCTGTTGGTAGTAAAAAAAAAAAGTCAATTTGATTAGAAACAAACTTAACAAAATCCTCATTAGATAGCAAGCGCATCCAAGGGGGGCATGTACGTTCACGCTCCTGATCCTGGAGCATCTTGATCATCTTCGCCTTGAGGAACTTTGATGTGGAGATGGAAGTATGCTGCAAGATTTGGCCTCTTTTATGGTTGGGAATATAAGAGGTAGCTAAGATTTCTTGGCATTTTAGACTATTGATGTTGCCTTCCACCCTGCAGATCTCTCGCACACCCCCATACTGGATGTAACCCCAGACCATGATTTTTCCGCCACCAAACTTTACTGTTTTCTGGGTGAATCTCAGATCCATGCGGGCTCCAGTAGGTCTCCTGCAATATTTGTGGCGACTGTGGTGTAATTCAACAGAAGATTCATCTGAAAAGTCCACCTTCTTCCACTTTTCTAGCGTCCATTGGCAAATGCCACACGGTTTTTCAATTGTCTTTTGTTTAGTGCTGGCTTCTGGGCACTGATTCGACCATGGAGGCCATTTCGAGACAGAATCCAACAAACTGTTCTGGTTGACACAGGGACTTCAGGTGACCAGGTCTCGTGGAGCTCTGCTGCACTGGAAAATGGGCTGGCTTTGGATTTTTGAGCCAACAAACGGTCCTCTCGAGCAGTTGTCTTGCGGGGTCTGACCGACCTCGGCTTGTCAAAAACGTCTCCAGTGTCTTCAAATGTTTTTTTTATCCTCTGTACTTGACGCTGAGACACATTGAAGGCGTCTGCCACATCAGCAGTGGATCTGGTCTTCAGCCTCTTGATAATCAAAACTTTAGTCTCAGGGTGAATCTTAGGCATGTTTGCAGAGGTCTAGTTGCAGTTGATGTGAAGGTCTAGTGTACTGGGGTTGTTTTTATACACACCTGAGACCTAATTGATCCATTATTAGTCACAGGTGAAGCTCATATGACAAGGCGACAACACTTATGTCTTTGCAAAAATTGACTCAATGAGGTTTACCAAGCTGTGAATATTAGAATACTTTTTGACAGTTTCGTTTTGCACTGAAACATTATTAGTAAAGCTGTTGGGATTAAAATGAACCATTTCTTGTACAAACATCTTGATTAGAAATATATTTCAGCGGCACTTCAGGTCAATTTGTACACAAGCGACAAGACTTTTGTCAGGGACTGTAAATCTGAAGCTGTGTAGTGTGTGACAGTAATTTGGCTGTTTTCACTGCTCTAACATAGTTAGAGCAGGCAGGCAGGCAGAACGACAGACACACAGACCCAGACAGACAGACAGGCAGAACAACAGACACACAGACCCAGACAGAGGCAGGCAGGCAGACAGACATTTTTATGATCTAAAAATTAAGGGCAAACAAATATTTTATTAAAAAATAATGGATTTTTCTCCACACTTTAACTCTCCTTAGCACATGGCAATTTAACATGTTTTTAGAGAACTCTGTCCTGGGGGCTGTTTCACAAAAGCAGAATGTATAAATCCAGGAAAAGCGATGAAGCGAGGCTTGACCTAGTCTAATCTGTGCAGCCTGGCTTGGTGCGTTTCACGAAGGCCAAACCAGGCTGAGAAGGAGCGACTAGGTCGAGCCAGGCTGAAGAGAGACAGCCTGGCAGACAATCGACTGACTGAATGCGTAAGCCGCCTAAATATATACATTAAAACCCTGTAACACCCCTTGTTGTAAAATTACAACGTTACTTTTAGCCATCCTTAAAAACAATCTGTTATATTTTATCTTATTTTTTACCACATTTACATAGTCACTGGGTCCTATTGTTCAGTCTTACAATGCTATTGGATGGTACATTTGTTTATAAGTCCCGCCTTATGGCCACAAGCTCACACAATCTCTCATGGTTACCATCGGACAACATCTCTTTGTTTCATTGGACTGGATACATCAGATTCAAGTAAGTAAAATGTCTTTCATATTTTTTTTGGTTGTTATTATAATGTCTAGAGCATGTACATATGTAGTTATGGTGGAATAGATGCATACAATTTCATTTAGAGCTTGTTATATATTTGTTGCAAGTACACAACAATGGGCGGGTGTGGTAGTCAAAATAGCAGGCTTGTTGCAGTGGGCTCAACTACTCAACCACCGCCTGAAACAGAGTATTTTCTTTATTCATGGACAGTATACATTCTACCCTGGTGTTGTGTTCTGGTCAAATATGACTGATTTAAAAGTTTTATCTCAAAAAATGTAGTTAATTTGATCAGACTGACCTATAATTCCAGAGGATATCAACAGACAAGTCAGTTCTGGGAAAGGTGTTCCTGAATGTGGGGGGTGGATGTGAGTGGGGTTATGCATGTTTTCCTTTTAGTATGATAATTAGAGAGCATAGCAAGTATTGTTATGTCAAGGCACTATTGTGTGCCTAAATGGCTGGTGATGGGGATGAATGTTTCATTTAGCATGATAAGTAGAGAGCATAGGCTAAGCCATTTACATTTAGGGCATTTAGCAGATGCTTTTGTCCAAAGAATCTTACAGTAAGCAGACTGTATTGTCTGCCTGGAAAACATTTCTACCCTGAGCACTTGGTTCACCACCCTATTACTTTAGGTTATGTACTACATTATAAAAAGCATATTTATACATGTTAATTAATTGATATTTTATTTTCAGAATGCCACCAGCAAGGAGAGAGCCGTGATACAGTGTGCAGGATGTGATTGATATTATCCAAAATGGTGAGAGTGAAGTTGAGATGGAACTCAATGACACTGATTACAGTGATGACTCAGATGAAGATGTCTGTCAACAAGTGGACAAAGAAAACCAACCACCCATGGACTGCCCAGCTGATAATTACGTGGACATCAAGCCAAAAACAGAAAAACACACCATGCCTCGTGACAGGTATCGCTGGCTGAAAAAAGAGTTCATCAGTCCCAACACTGATTTTTCGGGTCTGGATATCACAGGAGATGACATTTCCCTCCACACACCGCTGGAATACTTCCAGAAGTTTGTGTCTGAAGACATGATTGAGGCTCTGACACAAAACACAAATGAGTACAGCTTTCAGACATATGGAACATCTGTAAACACCACTGCAAAGGAAATTGAAAAAATGTTAGGCATGTACCTGAAGATGGGCCTAGTACAAATGACTGGAACCCGTATGTACTGGGAGACAGAGACACGGTACTCCCCTGTTGCTGATGTGATGCCACGCAACAGATTCCAATCCCTGTTGACGTCATTACATTTTGTAAACAACATGACAGTATCTGAGACGGAAAAGAAAGACAAACTCTGGAAACTGAGACCATGGCTTGATTCATTCAGGGAGAAATGCCTGCAGGTGGTACCAGAAGAGCACAACTCTGTGGATGAGATGATGATTCCTTTCAAGGGGAAATTCAGCAGCATCAAGCAATATATGCGAGGCAAGCCAAACCCATGGGGATTCAAAGTGTGGGTGAGAACTGGAATCTCTGGCATGATGTGTGACTTTGATGTCTACCAAGGCAGTGTCAATGGAATACGAGCCAAATCTGAACTTGGATTGTCAGGTGAAGTTGTGATGAAACTTGCTTCCACACTTCCAGAAGGTCAGAACTACAAAATTTATGCCGACAACTACTTCACCTGTGTTCCATTAGTAGTGAAGCTCCTTGATCGGGGAATTCATTACGTGGGAACAGCAAGGCAGGTGCGCCTTCCCAACTGTAACCTTGAAGACGAGAAGAGCTTGAAGAAAAAGGGGAGAGGAAGCTATGACGTCAGAGTGGAGGGGAATCACAACATCTGTGCTGTCAAATGGTATGACAACAGGGCCGTCACACTTGTGTCATCCTTTGCTGGACCTGAACCTTTGCAGAAGATTCAACGCTGGGACAAAGCCAACAGAGCCTACATTGACGTTGAGAGGCCTTACATCGTCGGTGCCTACAACAAGTACATGGGAGGTGTGGATTTGTTGGACTCATTTACAGCCAAATGTAAGTTCCCCATCAAATCCCGTCGCTGGTACATGTACATCTTCTGGCACACCATCATCCTCGCCGTGGTCAATGCCTGGCTCCTCTACAAGCGGGACTGCAAAGCTCTGAAGATGTCTAGCAAAGAGACAATGAACAGGAGACAGTTCCAGGCACAGCTAGCGTCCTCTCTCATCCTGGTAAACACAACCCTTCAGACTCCAAAGAGAGGACGACCATCTCCAGGCAAAGGGAGCCCAGCAACACAGACCGTGACATCAGGAAGCCCTCTGAATGCTCAGAAGAGACCGTCCAAGAGATGTGCACACCTCCCGTTGGATGTACGCAAGGACCTGGTTGCACATTTCCCACGGAAGACAGGGAGAGGACGCTGCAGACACTGCAGTAAAGGATACACCAACACACAATGCAGCAAGTGTGATGTTCGCCTTTGCTTTTCAGAGGACAAGAACTGTTTTTGGGACTTTCACAACCAATGAAAGTCAGTCATGAAAAGAAAAAAAGGAATGAAGAAGTTGCTAGAAACCTAGATTTATATTGTGTTGAATTTTTTTTTTTTAATAAATGACTTCATAAAAATATGACTAATGTGTGATTATTATTAATTATTATAATTAATTAATTCTTCTTATTATTATTATTAATGTTATATACTTTTTATTGGGCTAAGTAAGCAATCAAACCTGCAAATGAACCCTTAGTTGTTCTTAATTGTTGTTCAGATGTGAGTACAAATACAGAATTTCTGCTCCCAACTATCCCTAATGTTGCAGTATTACAACATTTCTCTAAAAACGTACATAAACATTTTTTTTAAAAAAACTCTTTCATTTCTGCATCAAAGGCCTCCTACAAAAACATCTGAAAAGTGAAATAATTTTTTTTTTAGGTTTTTTTATACTTGGGACATACAGGGTTAACTGACCACTGCTCTGAATTAAGACCATCATAATCATACCATTCAAGGATTAGGCTACTAATCATTTGCACAAATGAACCGTTCTCTTTGCCTTAAAAGTAAGCAGAATATAGTGTTCCTCAGGAAATTTACCATGAAGATCCATTTTCTACAATGCTAGAATGATGCGTAAATATCTCTCACTCTGTTTCTCCCTCTCTCTCATGGGCTAAAATATAAATTGAATAAGTCATTAACTTCCACTGCTCGCTTTTAATGCAAAGTATACAACTGTTTGTTTTTGCAAATGACAAGTAACTCATTGAATGGTTTCAGTTAAGAGCAGTAGTTCGTTTTAGACTATCATTCAGTTGGTCCGCTATTATCTGCCACGCTTTTTCTTTTCTTTTTTTTAACAGGACGAGCTTCCTTCTTTACATATTATATGCTTTGTTCCCTCGTATATATGGACATAGAAAAGAAAGACACTGCAGAAATTGGACTCTAAAATCTAGAAACTACAACCCCAAATCAGAAAAAGTTGGGACAGTATGGAAAACACAAATAAAAAAAGAAGGTAGTGATTTCTAAATGTACTTTGACTTGTATTTCATTGCAGACAATGTGAACACAAAATATTTCATGTTTTGTCTGGTAAACTTAATTTCATTTGTAAATATACATCCTTTCCTGGCATTCAGACCTGCAACACATTCCAAAAAAGGTTGGGACAGGAGCAATTTAGGGCTAGTAATCAGGTAAATTGGTTAAATAATGATGTGATTTGAAACAGGTGATGTCAACAGGTGATTGTATTTATGATTTGGTACAAAAGCAGCATCCAAGAAAGGTGTAGTCCTTTAGGAGCAACGATGGGCCGAGGATCGCCAGTTTGCCAACAAATACGTGAGACAATTATTGAAATGTTTAAAAACAATGTTCCTCAAAGAAAGATAGGAAGACATTTGCTTATTTCACCTTCAACAGTGCATAACATAATTAAAAGATTCAAGGAATGTGGAGGAATTTCAGTGCGTAAAGGACAATGGCGCAAGCCTAAGCTGAACAACCGTGATCTCCGATCCCTCAGGCGGCACTGCATCAAGAATCGTCATTCATCTATAAGCGATATCACCACATGGGCTCAGGACTACTTTGGCAAACCTTTGTCAAGTACCACAATACGTAGTTACATCCACAAATTCCAGTTAAAACTGTACTGTGCCAAAAGGAAGCCCTATGTTAACAGTGTCCAGAAGCGCCGTCGACTTCTCTGGGCTCGGAGGCATCTGGGATGGACCATCACACAGTGGAAACGTGTTCTGTGGTCAGATGAATCAGTATTTCAGGTATTTTTTGGTGTGCTCCGGACCAAAGAAGAAAAGGATCATCCAGGCTGTTACCAGCAACAAGTCCAAAAGCCAGGGTCTGTCATGGTATGGGGTTATGTCAGTGCCCTTGGCAAAGATAACTTGCACTTCTGTGATGGCACCATTAATGCTGAAAAGTACATAGAGATTTTGTAGCACAATATGCTGCCTTCAAGAAGACATCTTTTCCAGGGACATCCATGCATATTTCAACAAGATAATGCAAAACCACATTCTGCACACATTACAAAGTCCTGGCTGCGGAGGAAGAGGAAACGGGTACTTTACTGGCCTGCCTGCAGTCCCGACCTGTCTCCAATAGAGAATGTGTGGCGTATTTTGAAGTGCAAAATGCGACAACGAAGACCCCGTACTGTTGTCCACTTGTTGCCTGCTTGTTTGCAGCAAGAATGGGACAAAATTACACCTGAAACACTTCATCACTTGGTGTCTTCAGTCCCTAAACGTCTTTTAAGTGTTGTGAAAAGGAATGAGAACATTACAAAGTGGTAAATGCTTTACTGTTCCAACTTTTTTTGAAATGTGTTGCAAGAACCAAAATAGGAATTTTGTTTTTTTGGAAAAAAACAAACTATAACAATCATGAGGAACACATTAAATTATGTGCTGTTTTCATGCTTTAAACTAAGGATGTCATTGTCTGCAATGAAATACAAGTCAAAGTACATTTAGAAATCACTACTTTCTTTTTTTATTTGTGTTTTCCATACTGTCTCAACTTATTCTGATTTGGGGTTGTATAAAGATAATTAAGTGATAAATATAATGCACACTGTAAACATGAATGTAACAGTTCATCAGTTATTTCCTCCCCCCCAGCAACATATGAGGTCAAAAAACATTGGTGTGTCCTCTCCGTTACATGAATGTACAGTAGTCTACACTATATAGTTATTGGTTCAGTGAACTAAGACTGTAATTTGGGAGGATTGTACAATTAGGATATGTTCTTAAAATTGTACAATCCTCCCAAATTATAGTCGTTAAATACAAAAAAATGAATCAAAATAATTAAATAGAAACACACATGTACAGCACTTTATACTCTATATTGCCCTTAGTACCTGACTTCCTTTAAAACACATTTGGCAACTTTATCAGCCTTTTCTAATTCTCTCAACAACTGCCGTAGTATATTCATCAAACTTCTAACAACAATAAGAACAGTGGTCTTCATATAGCATTATAACAGTAACAATGCCACATGAATAATTATAAAAAATAATGGTCACAACTTTAAACTAGAACTGCAAGCAGTTATGAACGGGGTCCAAGCCTCGTGCGCCGGTCCCCCCCGGCGCGAGTCGCCCCCGGCGATCGTTGCCAAATCTGGTGAAGAGCCACAGAGTGGCATGGCGAACAATAATCTCAAGTTTTGTTATGATAGCATTTACTGCTGCAGGGATATTTCCATTGCAAATTATTCCTATTTAAATGAATTGACTCATTTGCCGAAAGGCCTCTACGTTAATTGTAGCGCCCCCTGACGGCCGATTCTGACCAATTTTGGTATGGAGGCTCGGAGTGGCATGACGACCAATACTCTCAAGTTTAGTGATGATGGCATTTACTGCTGCAGAGATATTCACATTGCAAATTATTCCAATTTAAATGCATTGACTCATTTGCCGAAAGGCCTCTACGTTAATTATAGCGCCCCCTGACGGCTGATTTTCACCAAATTTTGTGGGAAGCCGCAGAGTGGCATGCTGAACAAAATACACCCAGGGTTTGTGATGATAGCATTTAATGCTGCAGAGATATTTACATTGCAAAGTATTCCCATTCAAATGCATTGACTTATTTGCCGAAAAAGCCACTACGTTAATTATAGCGCCCCCTGACGGCTGATTTTCACCAAATGTGGTAGGGAGGCTTGTAATGGGATGTCAAAGAAGCTGACCATGTTTCTTACTGATATCTAATAATTTGGCCGAGATATGCCAAAGTTCGTGTTTTGTGGCTAGCTACGAAAAATGTGTTTGCTTGTAAAGTGCGAACGCTGTAACTTAGCAAAATTCCTTTGATAACTTTTGGTCAGCTCTATATACAGATGGTATCTACCAAGTTTTGTGCACATCGGTAACACGCCCTAGGACGAGTTCGAAAACATTTTTTTCCGCATTGCGCAATTTTGCGAAAACACTTTTAAGTCTAAATAGGCGAGGCCTATATTTTCAGATTTATATGCATTCAACGAATAAGTGGATGTAAGAATTTTTAATCTGCGATGTAGAGTTTGGGAGTTATAGGCAAAAACACATTTTACGTCATTATAGCGCCACCTAGTGGTTTATGTAAATAATATTTGGTATGTAAGATCTGCAATACATTGTTCATCAACATTGTAAATTTTAAGTTGCTCACATTAGGGCAAGTGGTGAATCTAAACCTGGATTCCATAGGCCACGCCCACCTACTTTTACTGCCGAAAAAGCCTCTACGTTAATTATAGCGCCCCCTAACGGCCGATTTTGACCAAATTTGGTGTGGAGGCTCAGAATGGGATGTTGAAGAAGCCTACCTGGTGTCTTTCTGATAACTATTAATTTGGGCGAGATATGCCAAAGTTCGTGTTTTGTGGCTAGCTACAACAAATTAGTTTAGTTGTAAAGTGCGAACGGTGTAATGTAGCAAAATTCCTTTGATAACTTTTGGTCAGCCTCTTACTCAGATGGTATCTACCAAGTTTCGTGCACATCGGTCGCATGGCCTAGGACGAGTACGAAAACTTTGTTTTGCGCATTGTGTGATTTTACGAAAAATAACTTCTTCGTGGAAATGGGATTACCCTGTATCATCAGATTCATATGGATTCAAGGAACAAGGAGATCTAAGAACTTCTCATCTGCAATGCAAACTGTGGGAGTTATACGCAAAAACATTTAAATGCATTGACTTATTTGCCAAAAGGTCTCTACGTTAATTATAGCGCCCCCTAACGGCCGATTTTCACCAAATTTGGTGGGAAGTTGCAGAGTGGCATGACGAACAAAATACTCCGAGGGTTTGTGATGATAGCATTTAATGCTGCATAGATATTTACATTGCAAAGTATTCCCATTCAAATGCATTGACTTATTTGCCGAAAAAGCCTCTACGTTAATTATAGCGCCCCCTAACGGCCGATTTTGACCAAATTTGGTATGGCGGCTCAGAATGGGATGTTGAAGAAGACTACCTGGTGTCTTTCTGATAACTATTAATTTGGGCGAGATATGCCAAAGTTCGTGTTTTGTGGCTAGCTACAACAAATTAGTTTAGTTGTAAAGTGCGAACGGTGTAATGTAGCAAAATTCCTTTGATAACTTTTGGTCAGCTCCATACACAGATGGTATCTACCAAGTTTCGTGCACATCGGTTGCATGGCCTAGGACGAGTACGAAAACCTTTTTTTTTGCTTTACACGATTTTGCAAAAAACAATCGCAGTGCAAATGGGCTTGACCTATATCATCAGCTTCACATGGATACAAGGAACAAGTCCATGTATATATTTCTTGTCTGAGATGTAGCCTGTGGGAGTTATAGGCAAAAACACGTTTTACGTCATTGTAGCACCACCTAGTGGTTCACTTAGGTAATATTTGGTATGTCAGGTCCATGAAACATTGTACATCGACACTGTAAATTTGAAGTTGCTCACATTAGTGTAAGTGGTATATATAAACCTGGTTCCCATTTGGGTCCCATAGGCCACGCCCACTTTGACGAATCAGTACCCCACTTTAAGCGTGGCCTTAAGAGTGGGCTTAGATGGCACGCTCCAAATTTCGTAAAAATCGGATTAACCGTTCATGAGATATAAACTTTTTGTACTTTTGGCGCCCCCTAGTGACCAAATTTTATAAAATTGGTTTTCTTGACTTAGAACCTCAACCTAAACAAGACTCTAAAGATTTGCGATGATATCATTTGATTTGGCCGAGATATGGCAACGTTTGTGTCTTCGTAGCTAGCTACACAAATTTGTTTGTGCGTAATTTACGCAATTTTCATCCGAAAAAAATTCTTTTGATAACTTTTTGTCAAGTCGGTCTATAGATGCTACGTACCAAGTTTTATGCAAATCGGTTGCACGGTCTAGGAGGAGTATGAAAAAGTAGGTTTACGATAAATCGCGATTTTTAACGCACAAAAGTCGGGGCGTAAATGGGCGTGACCTACATCACTAGATTCATCGGGATCCAGGGAACGCGTGGATATGTGCATTTTCTTTGTGCGATGTACGGTTCGGGAGTTATAAGGCCAAACGCGTTTTTTCTGCTATAGCGCCACCTAGTGGTGAAAGTGGCTGAATTTTTTCTTCCGAGGTCCCTGCAGGGTTATGGACCAGACCTGAAAACGGCAACCTCCCACCATTTACGGTTTAGGCTGCAGTATCAGTTTTAGAGGCGGAAGAAGAATAATAACTAGAACTGCAAGCAGTTATGAATGGGGTCCAAGCCGTGTGCGCCAGTCCTATCCGGCGCGAGCCGCCCCCGGCGATGCCGAGAGCCCGAGAAAACGGAGCACGCGAAAGGAAAACCCGAAGCGCCGCCGCGGCGAGACAAAAGTCGGTTAATTTGGCCGAGTGCGAGCTCCAAAGTTCGTAGTGAAATGCAATTGCAAATTTCCTCTTCGTTGCGTAAAAGCCCCAAACGCTTCTACTTCGGTTGTAACGCCCCCTAAAGGGCGATCGTCGCCAAATCTGGTGAAGAGCTGCAGAGTGGCATGGCGAACAATAATCTCAAATTTTGTGATGAAAGCATTCACTGCTGCAGAGACATATCCATTGCAAATTACTCCTATTTAAATGCATTGACTCATTTGCCAAAAGGCCTCTACGTTAATTATAGCGCTCCCTAACGGCCAATTTTCACCAAATTTGATGGGAAGCTGCAGAGTGCCATGACGAACAAAATACTCCCAGGGTTTGTGATGATAGCATTTAATGCTGCAGAGATATTTACATTGCAAAGTATTCCCATTCAAATGCATTGACTTATTTGCCGAAAAAGCCTCTACGTTAATTATAGCGCCCCCTAACGGCCGATTTTGACCAAATTTGGTATGGCGGCTCAGAATGGGATGTTGAAGAAGACTACCTGGTGTCTTTCTGATAACTATTAATTTGGGCGAGATATGCCAAAGTTCGTGTTTTGTGGCTAGCTACAACAAATTAGTTTAGTTGTAAAGTGCGAACGGTGTAATGTAGCAAAATTCCTTTGATAACTTTTGGTCAGCTCCATACACAGATGGTATCTACCAAGTTTCGTGCACATCGGTTGCATGGCCTAGGACGAGTACGAAAACCTTTTTTTTTGCTTTACACGATTTTGCAAAAAACAATCGCAGTGCAAATGGGCTTGACCTATATCATCAGCTTCACATGGATACAAGGAACAAGTCCATGTATATATTTCTTGTCTGAGATGTAGCCTGTGGGAGTTATAGGCAAAAACACGTTTTACGTCATTGTAGCACCACCTAGTGGTTCACTTAGGTAATATTTGGTATGTCAGGTCCATGAAACATTGTACATCGACACTGTAAATTTGAAGTTGCTCACATTAGTGTAAGTGGTATATATAAACCTGGTTCCCATTTGGGTCCCATAGGCCACGCCCACTTTGACGAATCAGTACCCCACTTTAAGCGTGGCCTTAAGAGTGGGCTTAGATGGCACGCTCCAAATTTCGTAAAAATCGGATTAACCGTTCATGAGATATAAACTTTTTGTACTTTTGGCGCCCCCTAGTGACCAAATTTTATAAAATTGGTTTTCTTGACTTAGAACCTCAACCTAAACAAGACTCTAAAGATTTGCGATGATATCATTTGATTTGGCCGAGATATGGCAACGTTTGTGTCTTCGTAGCTAGCTACACAAATTTGTTTGTGCGTAATTTACGCAATTTTCATCCGAAAAAAATTCTTTTGATAACTTTTTGTCAAGTCGGTCTATAGATGCTACGTACCAAGTTTTATGCAAATCGGTTGCACGGTCTAGGAGGAGTATGAAAAAGTAGGTTTACGATAAATCGCGATTTTTAACGCACAAAAGTCGGGGCGTAAATGGGCGTGACCTACATCACTAGATTCATCGGGATCCAGGGAACGCGTGGATATGTGCATTTTCTTTGTGCGATGTACGGTTCGGGAGTTATAAGGCCAAACGCGTTTTTTCTGCTATAGCGCCACCTAGTGGTGAAAGTGGCTGAATTTTTTCTTCCGAGGTCCCTGCAGGGTTATGGACCAGACCTGAAAACGGCAACCTCCCACCATTTACGGTTTAGGCTGCAGTATCAGTTTTAGAGGCGGAAGAAGAATAACTAGAACTGCAAGCAGTTATGAACGGGGTCCAAGCCTCGTGCGCCGGTCCCCCCCGGCGCGAGTCGCCCCCGGCGATCGTTGCCAAATCTGGCGAAGAGCCACAGAGTGACATGGCGAACAATAATCTCAAGTTTTGTGATGATAGCATTTACTGCTGCAGAGACATATCTATTGCAAATTACTCCCATTTAAATGCATTGACTTATTTGCCAAAAGGCCTCTATGTTAATTGTAGCGCCCCCTGGCGGCCGATTTTCACCAAATTTTGTGGGAAGCTGCAGAGTGGCATGCTGAACAAAATACACCCAGGGTTTGTGATGATAGCATTTAATGCTGCAGAGATATTTACATTGCAAATTATTCCCATTTAAATGCATTGACTTATTTACCGAAAGGCCTCTACGTTAATTATAACGCCCCCTGACGGCCGATTTTAACCAAATTTGGTATCAACGCTAGGAATGGGATGTCAAAGATCTCTACCAAGATTTGCTCTGATATCTAATAATTTGGCCGAGATATGCCAAAGTTCGTGTTTTGTGGCTAGCTAAGACAAATTTATTTGGTTTTAAAGTGCGAACGGTGTAACGTAGCAAAATTCTTTTGATAACTTTTGGTCAGCTCTCTATAGAGAAGATAACTACCAACTTTTGTGCACATCGGTCACACGGCCTAGGACGAGTACGATAACATTTGTTTTTGCATTGCGTGATTTTGCGAAAAAACTCTTTTGTTTAAATGGACCAGTCCTATATCATCAGATTCAGGTCTATACAAGGAACAAGGGGATCTATAAATATTCGGTCTGTGATGTAGCCTTTCGGAGTTATAGGCAAAAACACGTTTAAATGCATTGACTTATTTGCCAGAAGGTCTCTACATTAATTACAGCGCCCCCTAACGGCCAATATTCACCAAATTTGGTGGGAAGCTGCAGAGTGGCATGACGAACAAAATACTCCCAGGGTTTGTGATGATAGCATTTAATGCTGCAGAGATATTTACATTGCAAATTATTCCCATTCAAATGCATTGACTTATTTGCCGAAAAGCCTCTACGTCAATTATAGCGCCCCCTGACAGCCTATTTTCACCAAATTTGGTATGGAGGCTCGGAGTGGCATGCCGAACAATACCCTCAAGTTTCGTGATGATAGCATTTACTGCTGCAGAGACATATCCATTGCAAATTATTCCCATTTAAATGCATTGAGTTATTTACTGAAAAACCTCTACGTTAATTATAGCGCCCCCTGACGGCAGATTTCGACCGAATTTGGTGTCGAGGCTAGGACTGGCATGTCAAAGATCTCTACCAAGATTTGCTCTGATATCTAATAAATTGGCCGAGATATGCCAAAGTTCGTGTTTTGTGGCTAGCTACGACAAATTTGTTTGCTTGTAAAGTGCGAACGGTGTAATTTAGCAAAATTCTTTTGATAACTTTTGGTCTGCTCTATATACCGAAGATATCTTTTAAGTTTCGTGCACATCGGTCACACGGCCTAGGACGAGTACGATAACATTTGTTTTCGCATTGCGCGATTTTGCGAAAACACTTTTCAGTATAAATGGACCTGTCCTATATCATAAGATTCAGGTCGATACAAGGAACAAGGGGATCTATAAATATTCGGTCTGCGATGTAGCCTTACGGAGTTATAGGCAAAAACACGTTTTACGTCATTGTAGCGCCACCTAGTGGTCCAATTATGTAATATTTGGTAATTCAGGTCCATGAACCATTGCACATCGACACTGTAAATTTTAAGTTGCTCACTTTAGTGTAAGTGGTAGATCCAAACATGGGTCCCATAGGCCACGCCCACTTTGACGAATCAGTACCCCACTGTAGGCCTGGCCTCAAGAGTGGGCCTAGATGGTACGCACCAAATTTCGTGAAAATCGGATGAGCTGTTCATGAGATATTAACTTTTAGTACTTTTGGCGCCCCCTATTGACCAAATTTTGTAAAATTAGGTGCATACACTAAGAGGCTCATGTGAAACAAGAATCTAAAGATTTGTGATGATATCATTTGATTTGGCCAAGATATGGCAACGTTTGTGTCTTCGTAGCTAGCTACACAAATTTGTTAGTGCGTAATTTATGCAATTTTCATCCGAAAAAAAATCTTTTGATAACTTTTTGTCAGGTCGGACTAGAGATGCTACAGACCAAGTTTCATGCAGATCCGTCGCACGGTCTAGGAGGAGTATGAAAAAGCAGGTTTACGATAAATCGCGATTTTTCACGCATAAAAGTCTGGGCGGAAATGGGCGTGGCCTATACCACGAGATTCAGCTAGATCCAAGGAACGCGTGGATATGTGTATTTTTAATGTGCGATGTACAGTTCGGGAGTTATAAGGCCAAACGCGTTTTTTCTGCTATAGCGCCACCTAGTGGTGAAAGTGGCTGAATTTTTTCGTCCGAGGTCCCTGCAGTGATCTGGACCAGTCCTGAAAAGGGCAACTTCCCACGATGTACGGTTTAGGCTGCAGTATCAGTTTTAGAGGCGGAAAAATAATAATAACTAGAACTGCAAGCAGTTATGAACGGGGTCCAAGCCTCGTGCGCCGGTCCCCCCCGGCGCGAGTCGCCCCCGGCGATCGTTGCCAAATCTGGCGAAGAGCCACAGAGTGGCATGGCGAACAATAATCTCAAGCTTTGTGATGATAGCATTTACTGCTGCAGAGACATATCTATTGCAAATTACTCCCATTTAAATGCATTGACTCATTTGCCAAAAGGCCTCTACGTTAATTATAGCGCCCCCTAACGGCCGATTTTCACCAAATTTGGTGGGAAGCTGCAGAGTGGCATGACGAACAAAATACTTCCAGGGTTTGTGATGATAGCATTTAATGCTGCAGAGATATTTACATTGCAAAGTATTCCTATTCAAATGCATTGACTTATTTGCCGAAAAAGCCTCTACTTTAATTATAGCGCCCCCTAACGGACGATTTTGACCAAATTTGGTTTGGAGGCTCAGAATGGGATGATGAAGAAGTCTACCAGGTCTATTTCTGATAACTATTAATTTGGCCGAGATATGCCAAAGTTCGTGTTTTGTGGCCAGCTACAACAAATTAGTTTAGTTGTAAAGTGCGAACGGTGTAATGTAGCAAAATTCCTTTGATAGCTTTTGGTCAGCTCCATACACAGATGGTATCTACCAAGTTTCGTGCACATCGGTCGCATGGCCTAGGACGAGTATGAAAACTTTGTTTTGCGCATTGTGTGATTTTACGAAATAAATTCTTCGTGGAAATGGGATTACCCTATATCATCAGATTCATATGGATTCAAGGAACAAGGAGATCTAAGAACTTCTCATCTGCAATGCAAACTGTGGGAGTTATACGCAAAAACATATTTAAATGCATTGACTTATTTGCCAAAAGGTCTCTACGTTAATTATAGCGCCCCCTAACGGCCGATTTTCACCAAATTTGGTGGGAAGCTGCAGAGTGGCATGACGGACAAAATACTCCCAGGGTTTGTGATGATAGCATTTAATGCTGCAGAGATATTTACATTGCAAAGTATTCCCATTCAAATGCATAGACTTATTTGCCGAAAAAGCCTCTACGTTAATTATAGCGGCCCCTAACGGCCGATTTTGACCAAATTTGGTGTGGAGGCTCAGAATGGGATGTTGAAGAAGCCCACCTGGTTTCTTTTTGATAACTATTAATTTGGGCGAGATATGCCAAAGTTCGTGTTTTGTGGCTAGCTACAACAAATTAGTTTAGTTGTAAAGTGCGAACAGTGTAATGTAGCGAAAGTCCTTTGATAACTTTTGGTCAGCTCCATACACAGATGGTATCTACCAAGTTTCGTGCACATCGGTCGCATGGCCTAGGACGAGTACGAAAACTTTGTTTTGCGCATTGTGTGATTTTACGAAATAACTTCTTCGTGGAAATGGGATTACCCTGTATTATCAGATTCATATGGATTCAAGGAACAAGGAGATCTAAGAACTTCTCATCTGCAATGCAAACTGTGGGAGTTATACGCAAAAACATATTTAAATGCATTGACTTATTTGCCAAAAGGTCTCTACGTTAATTATAGCGCCCCCTAACGGCCGATTTTCACCAAATTTGGTGGGAAGCTGCAGAGTGGCATGACGAACAAAATACTCCCAGGGTTTGTGATGATAGCATTTAATGCTGCAGAGATATTTACATTGCAAAGTATTCCCATTCAAATGCATTGACTTATTTGCCGAAAAGGCCTCTACGTTAATTATAGCGCCCCCTAACGGCCGATTTTGACCAAATTAGGTGTGGAGGCTCAGAATGGGATGTTGAAGAAGCCTACCTGGTTTCTTTCTGATAACTATTAATTTGGGCGAGATATGCTAAAGTTCGTGTTTTGTGGCTAGCTACAACGAATTAGTTTGGTTGTAAAGTGCGAACGGTGTAATATAGCGAAATTCCTTTGATAACTTTTGGTCAGCTCCATACACAGATGGTATCTACCAAGTTTCGTGCACATCGGTTGTATGGCCTAGGACGAGTACGAAAACATTTTTTTTCGCACTACACGATTTTGCGAAAAAACTTTTTAGTATAAATGGACCTGCCTTATATCGTCAGATTCAGGTCGATACAAGAAACAAGTCCATCTATAAATATTCGGTCTGCAATGTAGCATTTCGGAGTTATATGCAAAAACACGTTTTACGTCATTGTAGCGCCACCTAGTGGTCCAATAATGTAATATTTGGTAAGTCAGGTCCATGAACCATTGCACATCGACTCTGTAAATATTAAGTTGCTCACTTTAGTGTAAGTGGTAGATCCAAACATGGCACCCATAGGCCACGCCCACTTTGACGAATCAGTACCCCACTGTAGGCCTGGCCTCAAGAGTGGGCCTAGATGGTACGCACCAAATTTCGTGAGAATCGGATGAGCTGTTCATGAGATATTAACTTTTGGTACTTTTGGCGCCCCCTATTGACCAAATTTTGTAAAATTTGTTTTCTACACTAAGAGGCTCATGTGAAACAAGAATCTAAAGATTTGTGATGATATCATTTATTTTGGCCGAGATATGGCAACGTTTGTGTCTTCGTAGCTAGCTACACAAATTTGTTTGCGCGTAGTTTACGCAATTTTCATCCGAAAAAAAATCTTTTGATAACTTTTAGTCAAGTCGGTCTATAGATGCTACTTACCAAGTTTTATGCAAATCGGTTGCACGGTCTAGGAGGAGTATGAAAAAGTAGGTTTACGATAAATCGCGATTTTTAACGCACAAAAGTCGGGGCGGAAATGGGCGTGACCTACATAACTAGATTCATCGGGATCCAGGGAACGCGTGGATATGTGCATTTTCTTTGTGCGATGTACGGTTTGGGAGTTATAAGGCCAAACGCGTTTTTTCTGCTATAGCGCCACCTAGTGGTGGAAGTGGCTGAATTTTTTCGTCCGAGGTCCCTGCAGGGTTTGGGACCAGACCTGAAAACGGCAACCTCCCACCATTTACGGTTTAGGCTGCAGTATCAGTTTTAGAGGCGGAAGAAAAATAGGGAAGAATAATAAGAAACCTTACAATTCCAATAGGGTTCCACAGCCCTGCTGTGCGAACGGCGTAGCTTCGCTACCGCCGGTTCTCGCAACCTCGGGCTTGGACCCCTAACTAGAACTGCAAGCAGTTATGAACGGGGTCCAAGCCTTGTGCGCCAGTCCTATCCGGCGCGAGCCGCCCCCGGCGATGCTGAGAGCCCGCGAAAACGGAGCACGCGAAAGGAAAACCCGAAGCGCCGCCGCGGCGAGACAAAAGTTGGTAAATTTGGCCGAGTGCGAGCTCCAAAGTTCGGAGTGAAATGCAATTGCAAATTTCCTCTTCGTTGCGTAAAAGCCCCAAACGCTTCTACTTTGGTTGTAACGCCCCCTAAAGGGCGATCGTCGCCAAATCTGGTGAAGAGCTGCAGAGTGGCATGGCGAACAATAATCTCAAATTTTGTGATGAAAGCATTCACTGCTGCAGAGACATATCCATTGCAAATTACTCCCATTTAAATGCATTGACTCATTTGCCAAAAGGCCTCTACGTTAATTATAGCGCCCCCTAACGGCCGATTTTCACCAAATTTGGTGCGAAGCTGCAGAGTGCCATGACGAACAAAATACTCCCAGGGTTTGTGATGATAGCATTTAATGCTGCCGAGATATTTACATTGCAAAGTATTCCCATTCAAATGCATTGACTTATTTGCCGAAAAAGCCTCTACGTTAATTATAGCGCCCCCTAACGGCCGATTTTGACCAAATTTGGTGTGGAGGCTCAGAAGGGGATGTTGAAGAAGCGTACCTGGTTTCTTTCTGATATATATTAATTTGGGCGAGATATGCCAAAGTTCGTGTTTTGTGGCTAGCTACAACAAATTAGTTTAGTTGTAAAGTGCGAACGGTGTAATGTAGCAAAATTGCTTTGATAACTTTTGTTCAGCTCCATAAACAGATGGTAACTACCAAGTTTCGTGCACATCGGTTGCATGGCCTAGGACGAGTACGAAAACTTTGTTTTGCGCATTGTGTGATTTTACGAAATAACTTCTTCGTGGAAATGGGATTACCCTGTATCATCAGATTCATATGGATTCAAGGAACAAGGAGATCTAAGAACTTCTCATCTGCAATGCAGACTGTGGGAGTTATACGTAAAAACATATTTAAATGCATTGACTTATTTGCCAAAACGTCTCTACGTTAATTATAGCGCCCCCTAACGGCCGATTTTCACCAAATTTGGTGGGAAGCTTCAGAGTGGCATGACGAACAAAATACTCCCAGGGTTTGTGATGATAGCATTTAATGCTGCAGAGATATTTACATTGCAAAGTATTCCCATTCAAATGCATTGACTTATTTGCCGAAAAAGCCTCTACGTTAATTATAGCGCCCCCTAACGGCCGATTCTGACCAAATTTGGTATGGAGGCTAGGGATGGGATGTTGAAGAAGCCCACCAGGTTTCATTGTGATAACTATTAATTTGGCCGAGATATGCCAAAGTTCGTGTTTTGTGGCTAGCTACAACGAATTAGTTTAGTTGTAAATTGCGAACGGTGTAATGTAGCGAAATTCCTTTGATAACTTTTGGTCAACTCCATACCCAGATGGTATCTACCTAGTTTCGTGCGAATTGGTCCCATGGCCTAGGACGAGTACGAAAACATTTTCTTGTGCATTACACAATTTTGCGAAAAAAATTCTTAGTGCAAATGGGCAAGACCTATACCATCAGCTTCACATGGATACAAGGAACAAGTGGATGTATATATTTCCTGTCTGCGATGTAGCCTGTGGGAGTTATTGGCAAAAACACGTTTTACGTCATTGTAGCGCCACCTAGTGGTCCAATAATGTAATATTTGGTATGTCAGGTCCATTAACCATTGCACATCGACTCTGTAAATTTTAAGTTGCTCACTTTAGTGTAAGTGGTAGATCCAAACATGGGTCCCATAGGCCACGCCCACTTTGACGAATCAGTACACCACTGTAGGCTTGGCCTCAGGACTGGGCCTAGATTGTACGCACCAAATTTCGTGAAAATCGGATGAGCTGTTCATGAGATATTAACTTTTGGTACTTTTGGCGCCCCCTATTGACCAAATTTTGTAAAATTAGTTTCCTACACTAAGAGGCTCATGGAAAACAAGAATCTAAAGATTTGTGATGATATCATTTATTTTGGCCGAGATATGGCAACGTTTGTGTCTTCGCAGCTAGCTACACAAATTTGTTTGTGCGTAGTTTACGCAATTTTCATCCGAAAAAAAATCTTCTCATAATTTTTTGTCAGGTCGGTCTACTGATGTTACAGACCAAGTTTCATGCAGATCCGTGGTACGGTCTAGGAGGAGTACGAAAAAGCAGGTTTACGATAAATCGCGATTTTTCACGCATAAAAGTCGGGGCGGAAATGGGCGTGGCCTATACAAGGAGATTCAGCTGGATCCAAGGAATGCTTGGATATGTGTATTTTTAATGTGCGATGTACGGTTCAGGAGTTATAAGGCCAAACGCGTTTTTTCTGCTATAGCGCCACCTAGTGGTGAAAGTGGCTGAATTTTTTCGTCCGAGGTCCCTGCAGGGTTTTGGACCAGACCTCAAAACGGCAACCTCCCACCATTTACGGTTTAGGCTGCAGTATCAGTTTTAGAGGCGGAAGAAAAAGAATAATAATAACTAGAACTGCAAGCAGTTATGAACGGGGTCCAAGCCTTGTGCGCCAGTCCTATCCGGCGCGAGCCGCCCCCGGCGATGCCGAGAGCCCGCGAAAACGGAGCACGCGAAAGGAAAACCCGAAGCGCCGCCGCGGCGAGACAAAAGTCGGTTAATTTGGCCGAGTGCGAGCTCCAAAGTCCGTAGTGAAATGCAATTGCAAATTTCCTCTTCGTTGCGTAAAAGGCCCAAACGCTTCTACTTCGATTGTAGCGACCCCTAAAGGGCGATCGTCGCCAAATCCGGTGGGGAGCCGCAGAGTGGCATGCCGAACAATACGCTCAAGTTTCGTGATGATGGCATTTACTGCTGCAGAGATATTCACATTGCAAATTATTCCCATTTAAATGCATTGACTCATTTGCCGAAAGGCCTCTACGTTAATTGTAGCGCCCCCTGGAGGCGGAATTTCACCAAATTTGGTTTGGAGGCTCGGAGTGGCATGTCGAACAATACCCTCAAGTTTTGTGATGATGGCATTTACTGCTGCAGAGATATTGACATTGCAAATTATTCCCATTTAAATGCATTGACTTATTTACCGAAAGGCCTCTACGTTAATTATAGCGCCCCCTGACGGCCGATTTTGACCAAATTCGGTATGCAGGCTAGGGATGTCATGTCAAATATCTCTACCAAGATCTGTTTTGATATCTATTAATTTGGCCGAGATATGCCAAAGTTCGTGTTTTGTGGCTAGCTACGACAAATTACTTTGGTTGTAAAGTGCGAACGGTGTAACGTAGCAAAATTCTTTTGACAACTTTTGGTCAGCTCTATATACAGATGTTATCGACCAAGTTTCGTGCACATCGGTCGCATGGCCTAGGACGAGTACGAAAACATTTTTTATTGCATTGCGCGATTTTGCGAAAACATTTTTTAGTAGAAATGGAAGTGTCCTATATAGTCAGATTCAGATGGATACAAGGAACAAGGACATCTATAAATATTCCGTCTGAGATGTAGCATGTGGGAGTTATAGGCAAAAACACGTTTTACGTCATTGTAGCGCCACCTAGTGGTCCAGTTATGTAATATTTGATCGATCTGGTCCAGGACCCATTGTACATCGACAGTGTAAATTTGAAGTTGCTCACATTAGTGTAAGTGGTAGATATAAACCTGGGTCCCATTTGGGTCCCATAGGCCACGCCCACTTTGACGAATCAGTACCCCACTGCAGTGCTCGCCTCAGGAGTGGGCCTACATGGTACGCTCCAAATTTCGTAAAAATCGGATGAGCCGTTCATGAGATATTAACTTTTTGTACTTTTGGCGCCCCCTATTGACCAAATTTTGTAAAAGTTGTTTCAGACACTGACAGGCTCATGTCAAACAAGAATCTAAAGATTTGCGATGATATCATTGATTTTGGCCGAGATATGGCAACGTTTGTGTCTTCGTAGCTAGCTACACAAATTTGTTTGTGCATAGTTTACGCAGTTTTCATCTGAAAATTTTTTTTTTGATACCTTGTTGTCAAGTCCGTCTATAGATGCTACAGACCAAGTTTCATGCAGATCCGTTGCACGGTCTAGGAGGAGTACGAAAAAGCAGGTTTGAGATAAATCGCGATTTTTCACGTATAAAATTCTAGGCGGAAATGGGCGTGGCCTATACCACGAGATTCAGCTGGATCCAAGGAATGCGTGGATATGTGTATTTTTAATGTGCGATGTACGGTTCGGGAGTTATAAGGCCAAACGCGTTTTTTCTGCTATAGCGCCACCTAGTGGTGCAAGTGGCTGAATTTTTTCGTCCAAGGTCCCTGCAGTGATCTGGACCAGTCCTGAAAAGGGCAACTTCCCACGATGTACGGTTTAGGCTGCAGTATCAGTTTTAGAGGCGGAAAAATAATAATAATAATAATAATAAGAATTTTTACAATTTCAATAGGGTTCCACAGCCCTGCTGTGCGAACGGCGTAGCTTCGCTACCGCCGGTTCTCGCAACCTCGGGCTTGGACCCCTAATAAGAATTTTTACAATTTCAAAAGGGTTCCACAGCCCTGCTGTGCGAACGGCGTAGCTTCGCTACCGCCGGTTCTCACAACCTCGGGCTTGGACCCCTAACTAGAACTGCAAGCAGTTATGAACGGGGTCCAAGCCTCGTGTGCCAGTCCCCCCCGGCGCGGGTCGCCCCCGGCGACGCCGAGAGCCCGCGAAAACGGAGCCCGTGACAGGACAACTCGAAGCGCCGCTGCGGCAAGGCAAAAGTCGGGAAATTTGACCGAGTGCGAGCTCCTAAGTTCGTAGTGAAATGCAATTGCAAATTTCCTCTTCGTTGCGTAAAAGGCCCAAACGCTTCTACTTCGGTTGTAATGCCCCCTAAAGGGCGATCGTCGCCAAATCTGGTGAAGAGCTGCAGAGTGGCATGGCGAACAATAATCTCAAATTTTGTGATGAAAGCATTCACTGCTGCAGAGACATATCCATTGCAAATTACTCCCATTTAAATGCATTGACTCATTTGCCAAAAGGCCTCTACGTTAATTATAGCGCCCCCTAACGGCCGATTTTCACCAAATTTGGTGCGAAGCTGCAGAGTGCCATGACGAACAAAATACTCCCAGGGTTTGTGATGATAGCATTTAATGCTGCCGAGATATTTACATTGCAAAGTATTCCCATTCAAATGCATTGACTTATTTGCCGAAAAAGCCTCTACGTTAATTATAGCGCCCCCTAACGGCCGATTTTGACCAAATTTGGTGTGGAGGCTCAGAAGGGGATGTTGAAGAAGCGTACCTGGTTTCTTTCTGATATATATTAATTTGGGCGAGATATGCCAAAGTTCGTGTTTTGTGGCTAGCTACAACAAATTAGTTTAGTTGTAAAGTGCGAACGGTGTAATGTAGCGAAATTCCTTTGATAACTTTTGGTCAGTTCCCTACACAGATGGTATCTACCAAGTTTCGTGCACATCGGTCGCATGGCTTAGGACGAGTACGAAAACTTTGTTTTGCGCATTGTGTGATTTTACGAAATAACTTCTCTGTGGAAATGTGATTACCCTGTATCATCAGATTCATATGGATTCAAGGAACAAGGAGATCTAAGAACTTCTCATCTGCAATGCAAACTGTGGGAGTTATACGCAAAAACATATTTAAATGCATTGACTTATTTGCCAAAAGGTCTCTACGTTAATTATAGCGCCCCCTAGCGGCCGATTTTCACCAAATTTGGTGGGAAGCTGCAGAGTGGCATGACGAACAAAATACTCCCAGGGTTTGTGATGATAGCATTTAATGCTGCAGAGATATTTACATTGCAAAGTATTCCCATTCAAATGCATTGACTTATTTGCCGAAAAAGCCTCTACGTTAATTATAGCGCCCCCTAACGGCCGATTTTGACCAAATTTGGTGTGGAGGCTCAGAATGGGATGTTGAAGAAGCCTACCTGGTTTCTTTCTGATAACTATTAATTTGGGCGAGATATGCTAAAGTTCGTGTTTTGTGGCTAGCTACAACGAATTAGTTTGGTTGTAAAGTGCGAACGGTGTAATGTAGCGAAATTCCTTTGATAACTTTTGGTCAGCTCCATACACAGATGGTATCTACCAAGTTTCGTGCACATCGGTTGTATGGCCTAGGACGAGTACGAAAACATTTTTTTTCGCACTACACGATTTTGCGAAAAAACTTTTTAGTATAAATGGACCTGTCCTATATCGTCAGATTCAGGTCGATACAAGGAACAAGTCCATCTATAAATATTCGGTCTGCAATGTAGCCTTTCGGAGTTATATGCAAAAACACGTTTTACGTCATTGTAGCGCCACCTAGTGGTCCAATAATGTAATATTTGGTATGTCAGGTCCATGAACAATTGCACATCGACACTGTAAATTTTAAGTTGCTCACTTTAGTGTAAGTGGTAGATCCAAACATGGGACCCATAGGCCACGCCCACTTTGACGAATCAGTACCCCACTGTAGGCCTGGCCTCAAGAGTGGGCCTAGATGGTACGCACCAAATTTCGTGAAAATCGGATGAGCTGTTCATGAGATATTAACTTTTGGTACTTTTGGCGCCCCCTATTGACCAAATATTGTAAAATTTGTTTCCTACACTAAGAGGCTCATGTGAAACAAGAATCTAAAGATTTGTGATGATAACATTTATTTTGGCCGAGATAGGGCAACGTTTGTGTCTTCGTAGCTAGCTACACAAATTTCTTTGTGCGTAGTTTACGCAATTTTCATCCGAAAAAAAATCTTTTGATAACATTTTTGTCAGGTCGGTCTACTGATGCTACAGACCAAGTTTCATGCAGATCCGTGGTACGGTCTAGGAGGAGTACGAAAAAGCAGGTTTACGATAAATCGCGATTTTTCACGTATAAAAGTCGAGGCGGAAATGGGCGTGGCCTATACCACGAGATTCAACTGGATCCAAGGAACGCGTGGATATGTGTATTTTTAATGTGCGATGTACGGTTCGGGAGTTATAAGGCCAAACGCGTTTTTTCTGCTATAGCGCCACCTTGTGGTCAAAGTGGTTGAATTTTTTCGTCCGAGGTCCCTGCAGTGTTTTGGACCAGACCTGAAAAAGGCAACCTCCCACCATTTACGGTTTAGGCTGCAGTATCAGTTTTAGAGGCGGAAGAAAAAGCCGAATAATAACTAGAACTGCAAGCAGTTATGAACGGGGTCCAAGCCTCGTGCGCCGAGAGCCCGCGAAAACGGAGCCCGCTACAGGACAACCCGAAGCGCCGCTGCGGCGAGGCAAAAGTCGGGAAATTTGACCGAGTGCGAGCTCTAAAGTTCGTAGTGAAATGCAATTGCAAATTTCCTCTTCGTTGCGTAAAAGGCCCAAACGCTTCTACTTCGGTTGTAATGCCCCCTAAAGGGCGATCGTCGCCAAATCTGGTGAAGAGCTTCAGAGTGGCATGGCGAACAATAATCTCAAGTTTTGTGATGATAGCATTCACTGCTGCAGAGACATATCCATTGCAAATTACTCCCATTTAAATGCATTGACTCATTTGCCAAAAGGCCTCTACGTTAATTATAGCGCCCCCTAACCGCCGATTTTCACCAAATTTGGTGGGAAGCTGCAGAGTGGCATGACAAACAAAATACTCCCAGGGTTTGTGATGATAGCATTTAATGCTGCAGAGATATTTACATTGCAAAGTATTCCCATTCAAATGCATTGACGTATTTGCCGTAAAAGCCTCTACGTTAATTATAGCGCCCCCTAAGGGCCGATTTTGACCAAATATGGTATGGAGGCTCAGAATGGGATGTTGAAGAAGACTACCTGGTTTCTTTTTGATAACTATTAATTTGGGCGAGATATGCCAAAGTTCGTGTTTTGTGGCTAGCTACAACAAATTAGTTTAGTTGTAAAGTGCGAACGGTGTAATGTAGCAAAATTCCTTTGATAACTTTTGGTCAGCTCCATACGCAGATGGTATCTACCAAGTTTCGTGCACATCGGTCGCATGGCCTAGGACGAGTACGAAAACTTTGTTTTGCGCATTGTGTGATTTTACGAAATAACTTCTTCGTGGAAATGGGATTACCCTGTATTATCAGATTCATATGGATTAAAGGAACAAGGAGATCTAAGAACTTCTCATCTGCAATGCAAACTGTGGGAGTTATACGCAAAAACATATTTAAATGCATTGACTTATTTGCCAAAAGGTCTCTACGTTAATTATAGCGCCCCCTAACGGCCGATTTTCACCAAATTTGGTGGGAAGCTGCAGAGTGGCATGACGAACAAAATACTCCCAGGGTTTGTGATGATAGCATTTAATGCTGCAGAGATATTTACATTGCAAAGTATTCCCATTCAAATGCATTGACTTATTTGCCGAAAAAGCCTCTACGTTAATTATAGCGCCCCCTAACGGCCGATTTTGACCAAATTTGGTGTGGAGGCTCAGAATGGGATGTTGAAGAAGCCTACCTGGTTTCTTTCTGATAACTATTAATTTGGGCGAGATATGCTAAAGTTCATGTTTTGTGGCTAGCTACAACGAATTAGTTTGGTTGTAAAGTGCGAACGGTGTAATGTAGCGAAATTCCTTTGATAACTTTTGGTCAGCTCCAACCACAGATGGTATCTACCAAGTTTCGTGCACAGGGGGTGTATGGCCTAGGACGAGTACGAAAACATTTTTTTTCGCACTACACGATTTTGCGAAAACACTTTTTAGTATAAATGGACCTGTCCTATATCGTCAGATTCAGGTCGATACAAGGAATAAGTCCATCTATAAATATTCGGTCTGCAATGTAGCCTTTCGGAGTTATATGCAAAAACACGTTTTACGTCATTGTAGCGCCACCTAGTGGTCCAATAATGTAATATTTGGTATGTCAGGTCCATGAACCATTGCACATCGACACTGTAAATTTTAAGTTGCTCACTTTAGTGTAAGTGGTAGATCCAAACATGGGACCCATAGGCCACGCCCACTTTGACGAATCAGTACCCCACTGTAGGCCTGGCCTCAAGAGTGGGCCTAGATGGTACGCACCAAATTTCGTGAACATCGGATGAGCTGTTCATGAGATATTAACTTTTGGTACTTTTGGCGCCCCCTATTGACCAAATTTTGTAAAATTAGTTGACTACACTAAGAGGCTCATGTGAAACAAGAATCTAAAGATTTGTGATGATATCTTTTATTTTGGCCGAGATATGGCAACGTTTGTGTCTTCGTAGCTAGCTACCCAAATTTGTTTGTGCGTAGTTTACGAAATTTTCATCCGAAAAAAAATCTTTTGATAACTTTTTGTCAGGTCGGTCTACTGATGCTACAGACCAAGTTTCATGCAGATCCGTTGCACGGTCTAGGAGGAGTACGAAAAAGTAGGTTTACAATAAATCGCGATTTTTCACGCATAAAAGTCGGGGCGGAAATAGGCGTGGCCTACATCACAAGATTCAGCTGGATCCAAGGAACGCGTGGATATGTGTATTTTTAATGTGCGATGTACGGTTCGGGAGTTATAAGAAAAAACGCGTTTTTTCTGCTATAGCGCCACCTAGTGGTCAAAGTGGCTGATTTTTTTCGTCCGAGGTCCCTGCAGTGTTTTGGACCAGAACTGAAAACGGCAACCTCCCACCATTTACGGTTTAGGCTGCAGTATCAGTTTTAGAGGCGGAAGAATAATAATAATAAGAATTTTTACAATTTCAATAGGGTTCCACAGCCCTGCTGTGCGAACGGCGTAGCTTTGCTACCGCCGGTTCTCGCAACCTCGGGCTTGGACCCCTAATAATAAGAAACCTTACAATTCCAATAGGGTTCCACAGCCCTGCTGTGCGAACGGCGTAGCTTCGCTACCGCCGATTCTCGCAGCCTCGGGCTTGGACCCCTAATAAGAAACCTTACAATTCCAATAGGGTTCCACAGCCCTGCTGTGCGAACGGCGTAGCTTCGCTACCGCCGATTCTCGCAGCCTCGGGCTTGGACCCCTAATAAGAAACCTTACAATTCCAATAGGGTTCCACAGCCCTGCTGTGCGAACGGCGTAGCTTCGCTACCGCCGGTTCTCGCAACCTCGGGCTTGGACCCCTAATAACTAGAACTGCAAGCAGTTATGAATGGGGTCCAAGCCGTGTGCGCCAGTCCTATCCGGCGCGAGCCGCCCCCGGCGATGCCGAGAGCCCGACAAAACGGAGCACGCGAAAGGAAAACCCGAAGCGCCGCCGCGGCGAGACAAAAGTCGGTTAATTTGGCCGAGTGCGAGCTCCAAAGTTCATAGTGAAATGCAATTGCAAATTTCCTCTTCGTTGCGTAAAAGCCCCAAACGCTTCTACTTCGGTTGTAACGCCCCCTAAAGGGCGATCGTCGCCAAATCTGGTGAAGAGCTGCAGAGTGGCATGGCGAACAATAATCTCAAATTTTGTGATGAAAGCATTCACTGCTGCAGAGACATATCCATTGCAAATTACTCCTATTTAAATGCATTGACTCATTTGCCAAAAGGCCTCTACGTTAATTATAGCGCTCCCTAACGGCCAATTTTCACCAAATTTGATGGGAAGCTGCAGAGTGCCATGACGAACAAAATACTCCCAGGGTTTGTGATGATAGCATTTAATGCTGCAGAGATATTTACATTGCAAAGTATTCCCATTCAAATGCATTGACTTATTTGCCGAAAAAGCCTCTACGTTAATTATAGCGCCCCCTAACGGCCGATTTTGACCAACTTTGGTGTGGAGGCTCAGAAGGGGATGGTGAAGAAGCGTACCTGGTTTCTTTCTGATAACTATTAATTTGGGCGAGATATGCCAAAGTTCGTGTTTTTTGGCTAGCCACAACAAATTAGTTTAGTTGTAAAGTGCGAACGGTGTAATGTAGCGAAATTGCTTTGATAACTTTTGGTCAGCTCCATAAACAGATGGTAAATACCAAGTTTCGTGCACATCGGTCGCATGGCCTAGGACGAGTACGAAAACTTTGTTTTGCGCATTGTGTGATTTTACGAAATAACTTCTTCGTGGAAATGGGATTACCCTGTATCAACAGATTCATATGGATTCAAGGAACAAGGAGATCTAAGAACTTCTCATCTCCAATGCAGACTGTGGGAGTTATACGTAAAAACATATTTAAATGCATTGACTTATTTGCCAAAAGGTCTCTACGTTAATTATAGCGCCCCCTAACGGCCGATTTTCACCAAATTTGGTGGGAAGCTGCAGAGTGGCATGACGAACAAAATACTCCCAGGGTTTGTGATGATAGCATTTAATGCTGCAGAGATATTTACATTGCAATGTATTCCCATTCAAATGCATTGACTTATTTGCCGAAAAAGCCTCTACGTTAATTATAGCGCCCCCTAACGGCCGATTCTGACCAAATTTGGTATGGAGGCTAGGGATGGGATGTTGAAGAAGCCCACCAGGTTTCATTGTGATAACTATTAATTTGGCCGAGATATGCCAAAGTTCGTGTTTTGTGGCTAGCTACAACGAATTAGTTTAGTTGTAAATTGCGAACGGTGTAATGTAGCAAAATTCCTTTGATAACTTTTGGTCAAGTCCATACCCAGATGGTATCTACCAAGTTTCGTGCGAATTGGTTCCATGGCCTAGGACGAGTACGAAAACATTTGTTTGTGCATTACACAATTTTGCGAAAAAAATTCTTAGTGCAAATGGGCAGGACCTATATCGTCAGCTTCACATGGATACAAGGAACAAGTGGATGTATATATTTCCTGTCTGCAATGTAGCCTGTGGGAGTTATTGGCAAAAACACGTTTTACGTCATTGTAGCGCCACCTAGTGGTCCAATAATGTAATATTTGGTATGTCAGGTCCATGAACCATTGCACATCGACACTGTAAATTTTAAGTTGCTCACTTTAGTGTAAGTGGTAGATCCAAACATGGGACCCATAGGCCACGCCCACTTTGACGAATCAGTACCCCACTGTAGGCCTGGCCTCAAGAGTGGGCCTAGATGGTATTCACCAAATTTTGTGAAAATCGGATGAGCCGTTCATGAGATATTAACTTTTGGTACTTTTGGCGCCCCCTATTGACCAAATTTTGTAAAATTAGTTTCTTACACTAAGAGGCTCATGTGAAACAAGAATCGAAAGATTTGTGATGATATCATTTATTTTGGCCGAGATATGGCAACGTTTGTGTCTTTATAGCTAGCTACACAAATTTGTTTGTGCGTAGTTTACGCAATTTTCATCTGAAAAAAGATCTTTTGATAACTTTTTGTCAGGTCGGTCTATAGATGCTTCTTACCAAGTTTTATGCAAATCGGTTGCACGGTCTCGGAGGAGTATAAAAAAGTAGGCTTACGATAAATCGCGATTTTTCACGGGAAAAAGTCGGGGCGGAAATGGGCGTGGCCTACATCACGAGATTCAGCTGAATTCAGGGAACGCATGGATATGTGTTTTTTTAATGTGCGATGTACGGTTCGGGAGTTATAGGGCCAAACGCGTTTTTTCTGCTATAGCGCCACCTATTGGTGAAAGTGGCTGAATTTTTTCGTCCGAGGTCCCTGCAGGGTTTTGGACCAGACCTGAAAACGGCAACCTCCCACCACTTACGGTTTAGGCTGCAGTATCAGTTTTATCGGCGGAAGAAGAATAACTAGAACTGCAAGCAGTTATGAACGGGGTCCAAGCCTCGTGCGTCAGTCCTATCCGGCGCGAGCCGCCCCCGGCAATGCCGAGAGCCCGCGAAAACGGAGCCCGCGACAGGACAACCCGAAGCGCCGCTGCGGCGAGGCAAAAGTCGGGAAATTTGACCGAGTGCGAGGTCCAAAGTTCGTAGTGAAATGCAATTGCAAATTTCCTCTTCGTTGCGTAAAAGGCCCAAACGCTTCTACTTTGGTTGTAATGCCCCCTAAAGGGCGATCGTCGCCAAATCTGGTGAAGAGCTGCAGAGTGGCATGGCGAACAATAATCTCAAGTTTTGTGATGATAGCATTCACTGCTGCAGAGACATATCCATTGCAAATTACTCCCATTTAAATGCATTGACTCATTTGCCAAAAGGCCTCTACGTTAATTATAGCGCCCCCTAACGGCCGATTTTCACCAAATTTGGTGGGAAGCTGCAGAGTGGCATGACGAACAAAATACTCCCAGGGTTTGTGATGATAGCATTTAATGCTGCAGAGATATTTACATTGCAAAGTATTCCCATTCAAATGCATTGACTTATTTGCCGAAAAAGCTTCTACGTTAATTATAGCGCCCCCTAACAACCGATTTTGACCAAATTTAGTGTGGAGGCTCAGAATGGGATGTTGAAGAAGCCTACCTGGTTTCTTTCTGATAACTATTAATTTGGGCGAGATATGCCAAAGTTCGTGTTTTGTGGCTAGCTACAACAAATTAGTTTGGTTGTAAAGTGCGAACGGTGTAATGTAGCGAAATTCCTTTGATAACTTTTGGTCAGCTCCATACACAGATGGTATCTACCAAGTTTCGTGCACATCGGTCGCATGGCCTAGGACGAGTACGAAAACTTTGTTTTGCGCATTGTGTGATTTTACGAAATAACTTCTTCGTGGAAATGGGATTACCCTGTATTATCAGATTCATATGGATTCAAGGAACAAGGAGATCTAAGAACTTCTCATCTGCAATGCAAACTGTGGGAGTTATACGCAAAAACATATTTAAATGCATTGACTTATTTGCCAAAAGGTCTCTACGTTAATTATAGCGCCCCCTAACGGCCGATTTTCACCAACTTTGGTGGGAAGCTGCAGAGTGGCATGACGAACAAAATACTCCCAGGGTTTGTGATGATAGCATTTAATGCTGCAGAGATATTTACATTGCAAAGTATTCCCATTCAAATGCATTGACTTATTTGCCGAAAAAGCCTCTACGTTAATTATAGCGCCCCCTAACGGCCGATTTTGACCAAATTTGGTGTGGAGGCTCAGAATGGGATGTTGAAGAAGCCTACCTGGTTTCTTTCTGATAACTATTAATTTGGGCGAGATATGCTAAAGTTCGTGTTTTGTGGCTACCTACAACGAATTAGTTTGGTTGTAAAGTGCGAACGGTGTAATATAGCGAAATTCCTTTGATAACTTTTGGTCAGCTCCATACACAGATGGTATCTACCAAGTTTTGTGCACATCGGTTGTATGGCCTAGGACGAGTACAAAAACATTTTTTTTCGCACTACACGATTTTGCGAAAAAACTTTTTAGTATAAATGGACCTGTCCTATATCGTCAGATTCAGGTCGATACAAGGAACAAGTCCATCTATAAATATTCGGTCTGCAATGTAGCATTTCGGAGTTATATGCAAAAACACGTTTTACGTCATTGTAGCGCCACCTAGTTGTCCAATAATGTAATATTTGGTAAGTCAGGTCCATGAACCATTGCACATCGACTCTGTAAATATTAAGTTGCTCACTTTAGTGTAAGTGGTAGATCCAAACATGGGACCCATAGGCCACGCCCACTTTGACGAATCAGTACCCCACTGTAGGCCTGGCCTCAAGAGTGGGCCTAGATGGTACGCACCAAATTTCGTGAAAATCGGATGAGCTGTTCATGAGATAATAACTTTTGGTACTTTTGGCGCCCCCTATTGACCAAATTTTGTAAAATTTGTTTCCTACACTAAGAGGCTCATGTGAAACAAGAATTTAAAGATTTGTGATGATATCATTTATTTTGGCCGAGATATGGCAACGTTTGTGTCTTTGTAGCTAGCTACACAAATTTGTTTGTGCGTAGTTTACGCAATTTTCATCCGAAAAAAAATCTTTTGATAACTTTTTGTCAAGTCAGTCTATAGATGCTACTTACCAAGTTTTATGCAAATCGGTTGCACGGTCTAGGAGGAGTATGAAAAAGTAGGTTTACGATAAATCGCGATTTTTAACGCACAAAAGTCGGGGCGGAAATGGGCGTGACCTACATAACTAGATTCATCGGGATCCAGGGAACGCGTGGATATGTGCATTTTCTTTGTGCGATGTACGGTTTGGGAGTTATAAGGCCAAACGCGTTTTTTCTGCTATAGCGCCACCTAGTGGTGGAAGTGGCTGAATTTTTTCGTCCGAGGTCCCTGCATGGTTTGGGACCAGACCTGAAAACGGCAACCTCCCACCATTTACGGTTTAGGCTGCAGTATCAGTTTTAGAGGCGGAAGAAAAATAGGGAAGAATAATAAGAAACCTTACAATTCCAATAGGGTTCCACAGCCCTGCTGTGCGAACGGCGTAGCTTCGCTACCGCCGGTTCTCGCAACCTCGGGCTTGGACCCCTAATAAGAAACCTTACAATTCCAATAGGGTTCCACAGCCCTGCTGTGCGAACGGCGTAGCTTCGCTACCGCCGATTCTCGCAGCCTCGGGCTTGGACCCCTAACTAGAACTGCAAGCAGTTATGAACGGGGTCCAAGCCTCGTGCGCCGGTCCCCCCCGGCGCGAGCTGCCCCCGGCGACGCCGAGAGCCCGCGAAAATGGAGCCCGCGAAAGTAGAACCCGAAGCGCCGCCGCGGCGAGGCGAAAGTCGGGAAATTTGACCGAGCGCGAGCTCCAAAGTCCGTAATGAAACGCAATCGCAAATTCGCTCTTCGTTGCGTAAAAGGCCCGAACGCTTCTACTTTGATTGTAGCGCCCCCTAAAGGGCGATCGTCGCCAAATCCGGTGGGGAGCCGCAGAGTGGCATGACCAACAACACTCTCAAGTTTCGTGATGATGGCATTTACTGCTGCATAGATATTTACATTGCAAATTACTCCCATTGACTCATTTGCCGAAAGGCATCTACGTTAATTGTAGGGCCCCCTAACGGCCGATTTTCACCAAATTTTCTTGGGAAGCCGCAGAGTGGCATCCTGAACAAATAACACCCAGGGTTTGTGATGATAGCATTTAATGCTGCAGAGATATTTACATTGCAATTTACTCCCATTTAAATGCATTGACTTATTTACCGAAAGGCCTCTACGTCAATTATAGCGCCCCCCGACGGCCTATTTTCACCAAATTTGGTATGGGGATTGGGAATGGGATGTTGAAGAAGCCCACCAAGATTCATTCTGATAACTATTAATTTGGCCGAGATATGCCAATGTTCGTGTTTTGTGGCTAGCTACAACAAATTAGTTTGCTTGTAAAGTGCGAACGGTGTAATGTAGCAAAATTCCTTTGATAACTTTTTGTCAACTCCATATACCGATGGTATCTACCAAGTTTCGTGCACATCGGTTACGCGCCCTAGGACGAGTTCGAAAACATTTTTTTTCACATTGCGCGATTTTGCGAAAAAACGTTTTAGTCTAAATAGGCGGGGCCTCTATTTCCAGATTCGGATGGATTCAAGGAACACAAGGATGTAAGAATTTTTCATTTGTGAGGTAGACTGTGGGAGTTATCGGTGAAAACACGTTTTACGTCATTATAGCGCCACCTAGTGGTCCATGTAAGTAATATTTGGTATGTAAGATCTGCAATACATTGTCCATCTACACTGTAAATTTTAAGTTATTCACATTAGGGCAAGTGATGAATCTAAACCTGGATTCCATAGGCCACGCCCACTTTGACGAATCAGTACCCCACTGTAGGCGTGGCCTCAGGAGTGGGTCTAGATAGCAAACTCCAAATTTCGTAAAAATCGGATGAGCCGTTCTTGAGATATAAACTTTTTGTATTTGTGGCGCCCCCTAATGGCCAAATTTTGTAAAATTGATTAGCGAGCCTTACAGGGTCATGTCAAACAAGAATCTAAAGATTCGCGATGATATCATTTATTTTGGTCGAGATATGGCAACGTGTGTGTCTTCGTAGCTAGCTACACAAATTTGTTTGAGCGTAATCAACACAATTTTAATCAGAAAAAAAATCTTTTGATAACTTTTTCTCAGGTCGGTCTAGAGATGCTACCTACCAAGTTTTATGCAAATCGGTTGTACGGTCTAGGAGGAGTATGAAAAAGTAGGTTTACCATAAATCGCGATTTTTCACGCAAAAAAGTCGGGGCGGAAATGGGCGTGGCCTACATCACGAGATTCAGCTGGATTCAGGGAACGCGTGGATGTGTGTATTTTTCATGTGCGATATACGGTTTGGGAGTTATAAGGCCAAACGCGTATCTTCTGGTATAGCGCCACCTAGTGGCTGAATTTTTTTGTCCGAGGTCCCTGCAGGGTTCTGGACCAGACCTGAAAACGGCAACCTCCCACCATTTATGGTTTAGGCTGCAGTATCAGTTTTATCGGCGGAAGAATAATAAGAAACCTTACAATTCCAATAGGGTTCCACAGCCCTGCTGTGCGAACGGCGTAGCTTCGCTACCGCCGATTCTCGCAGCCTCGGGCTTGGACCCCTAATAAGAAACCTTACAATTCCAATAGGGTTCCACAGCCCTGCTGTGCGAACGGCGTAGCTTCGCTACCGCCGATTCTCGCAGCCTCGGGCTTGGACCCCTAATAATAAGAAACCTTACAATTCCAATAGGGTTCCACAGCCCTGCTGTGCGAACGGCGTAGCTTCGCTACCGCCGATTCTCGCAGCCTCGGGCTTGGACCCCTAATAATAACAGTACTTAAATGAACAGCAACATGCACCTACCTGTACTTTAATGCAGGCTGATAACAATAAGGTAAAAGCACTGCTGAGTGAACAGAGAAGGCTCCAGGATTAATAAATCCTAGCTGTTAGCTTGGTCAGGAGCAGGCTAGCTGTACAGAATAAATCTCCATGGTAATTTAGGTGTCTCTGCTTTTGTGAAACAGAGTCTAGGCTAAATTGAGCCAGGATAACTGGAATATCTCGGCTTAATCCCTTATCTTGGTTTTGTGAAATAGCCCCCTGAAGTATAAGTGGCCTCAATAACAAATGTAAAAAAGAGGCTTTCAGAATGGAATCTTCCATGTTGTGAATGCATAATACATTACAATTAAAATACATTTCCAGGGGCATTCTACACCTTTGTGATAGGTCATTAGTTTTTGGGGGGTAGTAATGGGAAAAAAAACTCACTCAAACTGAACTCAATAGTTGGCACCTCTGCATTGAGGACCAATAGAAAAAAATGGTTTTTGGTATTGCTTTGAAGTACTATTCCCTGGGATTTATACTCCTTTGGATTGTTGTGCTTTTAAAAAATTCCAATATTCTGTAAATCACAACTACAGATCATTGTCACTTTGTTCAGCACTAAGCGTCAGTATTGTAATGGCAAAATTATATTTTACCCAATTAACTACAGCTACAAGAAACACAACCTCCTGTTGAACTGATAGAGGTCAGGTCAAACTGTTAATTATCTCGTTCTGTGACAAATGTACATCTCTAAATCTATGGAGGTGTCAGCAAGTCCCAAATGGGGATAGGCAAAATTATCTGACAGACTCCTAGGCACCTCGGTTGTCCTTATGATTTGCATGACACGTCAAAGGTCAAGATAGGCTGAAGATTGTATTGCATTAACAGATGTCGTTTTGCATATGTTGATGTCATTCCCTCTGTCTTATCTCTGTATATAAGCTGATGTTCTTGATGTGAAAACTTTGAAGACTCCTTCACAAATTGCTGCTTACGGTTTTTAGGTGGTTTATCCGGGAATTAAACCCTTGATTTAAGCAACACTGACTTGCTTACGGTTTTTAGGTGGTTTATCCGGGAATTAAACCCTTGATTTAAGCAACACTGACTTGCTTACGGTTTTTAGGTGGTTCTTCCGGGAATTGAACCATTGATCGGTTTTTCTGTCGCTTTGTGTCCGAAAGTGACCTTGTAAGCGACGGTTTACGAGCACGGTTAAGAAAACGTTTTCCCTCATTTCGGTATTGAAATGGGCTCCAATCATTCGTCGTCACCCGCCCTGACGGGGACACTCTTTGAGGAAATGGTGAAAAGTACGGTCTTCCGAGTGTTAAACATGTACCATATTGGGTTGAGAGTTTTTGGCTTTCCTGAAAAGGGAACGCTGTGCACGGGCAAGCTAAAAGATCTGAGACAGGATTTAGAAATAAATGAAGCCAACATCAGGGAGAAAATGCAATTGCAACCTGAGCTTTCTCTGCTAAACACTGATAACATGCACACACACTCTGTCTGTAATGCTCCTTACTCTCTCTATCCGAGTCTTAGGGACGTGAGTTTCCCGCTTGGAAGCCCTCCGCCAACACCGTCTCACCCACCACAGACCACGCACAGACCAGCCGTGCCCGCTCAGCCACAGACCACGTGCATGCCAGAGGAGAAGAAACCTGATCCACTCCCTGCCTCAGCCCCTCCACTGCATCAGCAGCAGACAGAACTCAAAGATCTTGACCCACGCCTGATAGACCTGCTCCTCCTGTTGGACCTCGAGCGGATATCTAGAAACATGGACAGAAGGTCCCAAAAACACCGCGAGGAGAAACAGATGAAACTGTTGGAAACCATGACAGCTGCTGCTGTCAACAGAGACAGGGGACACCCTGAGAGGCAGGCGAGAGGCAGGGGGAGACGACTCCGTGGCAACATTCAACAAGTGGATAAAGTCACTTGTTTCAACTGTGGTCAGCACGGACATTGGAGACGGATGTGTCCTCATCCAAAGGAAAGTGGGACAGAGAAACGAAACGGGCGGAGGTGCTGAAAAGTCTGGGAGACCACGCTCACGCCGGCTACAGATGAGTAACGCACACACTCAAAACAAAATGCACACACATGCTTTGCAATGAAGAAACTGCTTCGCACTGATACACTGTCTTGCTCTTTGTTTTTGTTTGCTATTTAGGATATAAAGTGATACAGATAGTTTCCAAAAACGCGTCTGAAGACGATATTCTTGACAGATTTTACCCCCCCAACTTACAGGAGACTAGAGTATGTATTTTCTCAGATCCTGTAACAGCTGCCTGACATGTGCATTTGACATTAGTAACGCTCATAAATCTGAGTGTGTTTTGGGGTTCTAAAATTAAAATATTAGAGTTAAAAAGCATTAACACTGGTCATTTTTATTTGGGAAAATGGGGATAATAATTTTATTTCCTTTTAGGTAGAATAGACGGCAAATAAGAACGTTTTTTTTTTCTGACAGGTTTTCCTACAGATTATTCAGGGGAAAAACTAAAACAGGCCACAAACTAATTTTACCCCCTCCAAAGCTTTAGTTGCACAAGCCTACTTATTAGGCAGAAAGTTTATATGTCTCCATTTTGGAATAACGTTTGTTAAGTAATACGTTTTGAAATTGTGTGTCTGAATACCAATCATTAGTTGACTAATTATTTTGGACACATTATAAACACACACTTTTTGCTTAAAGCTCCAGTGTGCGTTTCTCTCTGTCAGACTGTTAAACCTCCCGTCTGATAAGACGTAAACATTGTTTTTGCCTAGAGAGATACACCCAAAGTCACAACAAAATGACTGTGCACTCTCGGGTTTTTTTTTGTTCCAGATGAAGAACACACAGATAAGTTTTTTTGATTAAAGGATGAGCTTCAGTGCTCTTCACTTGACTGATAAACTACAGCATATTTTTCTTTACTCATTGTCTCACATCCTGTTTGTTTCTCTCTCCTATAGATCAGGAGACACTATCAGGACTTTTTTTCTGACTGGACTGTGACAGACCGACTGACTGCACTGATTAGTTCAGATAACATCTTCGCTACAAACGCGTGTTTGTGCCTGCAGGTGCCCACCGGTTGAGTGACACCTGTGCTTCAAACACACAATTCGTTGTGCACGGTAAAAATAAAGTTCTTTTCAATTGATGTTTCACTCTCAGATACCGCGCTATCTCTGAGCAACTCCAAACGTTGATGTATCACTGTTTCTTTTTCTGCTTGTAGTCATCACGCGACAACTCGGACTACAAGTCCCAGAAAAACCACACCTCTAAGACAGGAAGTGATTTAATGCGGGGGGTTTTTTCGGTTTTAACTCCCTATTAACAGTTGGGAGTCGTTTCTCACCAAGTTTGATTTTCCTTCAGCTACGTAGGAATTGTACGCTTCCTTTAAAAACATTTCGTGTTACGGACTTACTTCGTACACTATTCTTCAGGGGATTATAGGGGATGTTACATAAATGTTTTAACTGTTGATGCATTGTCTAACTTTCCTTTTTTCCTCAGTACTCCAGTGGACACGGGATGTCAATTCTGATCTGTTTTTCTATCTTTGCATAACAACCTGAAATACTTTCACATGCCTCTGTTACGGTTATTTTGCACTTTCTTCCAAATTAATTAGCCACACTCCGATAACACGGCTCTCCTCTGTCCTTGAAGAAGGACAGCTGGCAGACAGGCTCTCCCTGAGTAACACACACAGTTAACGGACAACACGCATTATACATACAGTTTCCAGGCCAGTAAATCATTTTAGTTAGATAGGAAGAACATTTTGAGTCTCTTTGTCTAAAATAACCAAACCAAACACTTAGCTACTATTGTAATCTTACATACTTTTTGGGGTAACACAAATTGGAATTTGTTACACAAAACATGTTTATTATTGTCTTACTTGTTTTAGGGTTGTCTATCAACTAGACCTACTAATCAATTTCATGATTAGGTGCTAAAACCATTTAATTGGCTAACAGAATTTATTTGAACACTTACAGTTTTCTAAACTGTGAGGCAACATCTTCTTTAAAGGCGTTGAAATGTGTGTGTGTTACCATGCAGAAAGGAGGAGTGTGTTTGTTTCTTTCCTTACAGAAGCTCAGAGAAGCAGCCTAGGTAGGGGCTTTCACACACACACACACCCAAAGATAACATAAGGCAGGGTTTGTGCATGTGAAGGAGAGAGGCATTTGGATTTAGAATTCTAGGTTCAGCCATGATTTTGATACATGTTTTAGCTATAAACCATATAGTGCGTTCTCAGTAGAACTGCACTATATACTTTGTTTGCATTTTGAGTTGCTATATGTCAAATTGTTTAAACTTTAAACATGATGTTGAAAACGTTTAATTTTGGTGATTGTTTTAACTGTTGTTGCTTTATACAGGTATTTCTGTGTAAGACAGGACAGTGTTAATGGAGAAACCACTAAACATTATTTATATATACTGAGTGTTTGAGTCATGAGTTTTTCATGCCTAAAACAGGAGGGATAATAGTAGCTTTATAAATAAGATGTTTAAAGTATAAAGTGTTTCACATCATTTGGATTTTTAAGTAAATTTTAGTAACGTTTAAGGTTCAGTAGGTAATTTGTTTAGACTAAAAACAGTAGCACATTACACAGACAGTCTGTGAAAAGATAATGTTCCTCTGTTTTCCTAAGTTTCCAAGAACAACTACAAATCAGAGCCGAGGAATCTCTGCATAGTCTCAAATGACTGCTCATGAACTGCAGTAAAACTGAATGCCAAATTGAATAAAAAATGATCAATATTCTGTTAGTTCATTGCCTATTTCTCACCTAAAATTCTTTCAGGAACATATTTTAGTATGCAATTTGGTTGTTTCCCTAATTTGTTTCCACAGATGATCTGATTGGTGAAAGCAAATATTGAGACAGGTTTTTATCAAAGTTTCAAGCTGTAGCTTTAAATAACATCACTACTTGCATAGCCTTCCCTGCTAAAAGGCCAAATAAATTGCCTATAATTAAGTTTGTAGCGTTGACTGAGTAAATAAGGTTTCTAGTTTAGCACAATTCGGGACAAAGCATTTCTTGAGCAAAATGCCTGATGCATACATTATATTATGTGATTCCTGTCCCTGGTCGGGTAACACTTCTATTGATAGATTGTTAATTAAAGTGCCCGTGTTTTCGATAACCCACTTAACTTTAATTCATAACAATTTTAGTTATTCACAAATTTTGATTATCATTACTTTGTATTGCTTGACAATACTGCCTTGAAATAAACATATCTTTTGTTAATTCACACTTGTTTTGTTTTGACTAGATTACAACGCGGTATTGGATTTATATCGGGTTTAAAGCTACACTCAGTTCATTTAAGATTTTGCCCTAGTCAATTGTTTTTAAACTTGCATTATAGTCTTCATTTTGTATTTTTAAGCGACTAAATTACAAACTGTCTACATTGCATTATTAAGTGCTAATCAAAGTAAAACACTTTATGTTGGTGATTCTTCCCTCTAAACAAATGTTTATTGGACTTTTTCTCTTGCTCCTATACAGGGTTTTTTCTGTATTACCACAAGTCAGTGTTAATTACTAAACTAATGACACGGATTATTATATTTGCTGCATATTAAGTCATGTGCTTTGTCATGCCTTAATGAGTAGGGATATGGTAACATATAATAATATAACGGGCATAATAATAATTAGTAGGGGAAAAATAGCATTTAAAAATAGGCTAATAATAGCTTCCAAAACATAGCTTTTAAAATAGGAGTTCACTTTTTAGGGTGTTAAAATCACTTTTTAGGGTGTTACATTTTTTTTGGCAATCCAAACGGTGGAAAGGCCCATTCCAGGTTTCTTCTCATCACCCACACCGCCGTAAAAGTCGCTGAGAGGGCAACTTGGGTTCACGCATCGCATTGCCGGAGAGTCCCGGATCCAGGGGAGGTCTCAGGCGAGCCAAAGCCTGCTACAAGTGCCCTAAGCCAGGTGTCACCTACGCGGGAGGATCCAGGAGTCTCAGGCGAGCCATAGCCTGCTACAAATGCCCTAAGCCAGGTGTCACCTACGCCGGAGGACTGAAAAACGTGCCCGACAGACGGACTCTGTGCACTTTTCAGCAACCCCCCGAGACGACTACGTGGGAACAAACCGTTTGACAGAACGGCCAGATAACATCTCTAATAGCCAAACATTTGGTATCGTACACTTTTCTTCACACACACGTGCAGCAGCAGCAGTGAGGTCACACATTCTCCCTCTGACAGACATTCCTCTGCTGTGCTCCACACACACACAGCACATCCCACAGGGAGCAGACTCTCCCTCCATCATAGCATGGAGCGACAGAGACCATGGAGAATTCAGTGGCACCAGCCGCGTTTGTGTGAAGTTATCAGATGTGTAACCAGTTTCCTTTTTTATCACTGTATGTCTGATTATCGCCTTGTTTATGTTTAGAGAAGTTTGACAAACCACCAGTCAGCATAACTACTCCCTTTTATGATTTTAACGACACTGACCCTTCCATGTAGGTACTATGACAACCACGCAGCAGAGAGAACCTTACTCTTTTTCTAGAATCGACTGTCAATAAAAGAGTTACATTTTCTTCTCCTGCTATGTTACTGACACTGAAAGACGCTCAATTCACTGACCAAGGTTATTTTGTGGTGCGTACATGTGTTTCTGAGACTGACCCCTGTGGTCCTTTTTACCTCGAAGTAGTTTCACCTCCCACACCTGACATCATCCACCCACCACACTTTAAACATTTTAAACACAAACATTAGACGCTTTATCATCCACATGGATGTCCTCCTCTAATGAGGATGGCGGAGCTTTCTCTACAAATAGCTGGTTAGGCTCAATCAAAAAGTTCACTCGCGATGCAGGTTATAACAAGTCTTGTTACGTCTGTTCTCTCTTCGCCCTCTCACAAAAACAGGCTGCACCCGTTAAACCTCAACCGTTAAGTCTGCATGATACAATCTGTGTAATGACCGCCCTCATGGATGTCGTGATGAAAAAAGAACAATTTTACACTTCACCGTCTCAACCGTGTGCTGAGCTCGCTAATTGTCTCGTGTGGTACTTTGATTTAAAACTAGAAACGGTAAAGCATCCAATGCTATTTGGTCAATTTCATCACAGCCTCATGACAAATCTGACTCATGACCTTTGCATAGAACGCGCTCGTCATTTGGGGTCCCATTACCTGGGTTCGACTACCGACTGCAAGCGCACACTGAACAACACATGCGGAAACGGTAAATTTAAACTTAGTGCATGCTTGTTTTCATCTCCAGGGGTCATCGAGGCATCCATTCTGGATCCATCCAAAAACCCACTTGCTGCGCTGGCCAGATGATTCTGGTGCGGGCTCGTTAGTGGATTTTGTCTGGCTCTGTGGTGACTCCTGATATCAATTTCTGCCACCCTTATGGACGGGTAGATGCGCTTTAATTTATCTGACCCCTTCAATTACGGTCTTGTCTTCCCTTGTGCATGCCACTCATCACTACGCGCATTACATTCCTCCGTCGGGCGGTTTCATTAGGGTAAAGCGAAAGGTGACAGGGGAAGGAGAGAAATTCGTTTCAGGCCTTTTTGCCTTAGTATAGGACAGTAGCCAATTCACACAATATTGATAAAGTTCACAGAGTCTTGAGAATTTGACTGTAATTGTAAATCTCTGGCTTTAACAACTTTCCCACATATGACTAAAAAGACTGACGAAACGGACGACTCAGACACAGTGTAACTTTTATTGGACAGCCACTCAGCAATCATTTATCTCATTTACTTTGATTTCATTTAACCTATAGAGTGGTGTTTGTTTTGTTTGTTTTTGTTACTTTGTTTTCTTTTACATTTTACAGGTGACACGGGTTTTCTTACGGTCCCTCACTAAGTGCATGCAAATTTATCCTTCGTTTAAAATATAATTTGAATTATTATGATTAGGTTGTAATCAAAAGAGTGGAGTGTAATGGCAAAATTATATTTTACCCAATTAACTACAGCTACAAGAAACACAACCTCCTGTTGAACTGATAGTCAGGTCAAACTGTTAATTATCTCGTTCTGTGACAAATGTACATCTCTAAATCTATGGAGATGTCAGCAAGTCCCAAATGGGGATAGGCAAAATTATCTGACAGACTTCTAGGCACCTCGGTTGTCCTTATGATTTGCATGACACGTCAAAGGTCAAGATAGGCTGAAGATTGTATTGCATTAACAGATGTCGTTTTGCATATGTTGATGTCATTCCCTCTGTCTTATCTCTGTATATAAGCTGATGTTCTTGATGTGAAAACTTTGAAGACTCCTTCACAAATTGCTGCGTGCGGTCTGTGAACTAGTTCTCCTATTCTGCACAGAATATATGTACTTTAATAAATTACAAAAACCTACATTGGTTTCAGTCTACTATTTCTTTGTACTTGTTTCATCTTCAATTATTCTAAAACAGTTAATTAATCTACACCTGCTGCACCCTGGGTATTTTCCACCACAGTATCATTCACAATCCTAATATTGACAGTCCCAAATTTTAAGTGAAGAGGTGTCATTATTTGTGGCAAAGCCTTTTCTGATTTTTAGTTGTATGGTATTGTTTCATCAGCTGAGTTTAGGTGAATCAAATGGTTTAATGTAGGCCTAGCCTACACTGTCACCAGTTTTAGTGAAATGTTGAAGGACATAAATCATTGAATGACAGCAAACTTTAAAGTTGTTGTGGTAAAGTTCTAGAAATGAAATGGCCTATTATGTGCCATGTGTTATGGGTTAATAAAAGGATGAATACATATCAAGTATGATGTCTGCTTTGTTTTGTAGGGCCAGAATTCACCATCACAATACTTTCAACAAAGATGTCATCCTTCTTTCAAAGCCATCAAGCAGTATCGTCATCAAGCATCACACTAAACAACGGTTACATGACCACAGACGTATATTGAATGGGTTTGAATTCCAGAAGTCATGGGACCAGAAGACAGTAACTGAACAAATAAGGGAAGCCTTTGGAGAAAAACTGTCTGCTGAAGTGAGGTAAGCACTTTTACTTAATTGGCTATATCATGTCCAATCATCACTTCCAATGTGTGTTGTGCATTTTGGCATTGATCCCAAAAAGAAGTTAAATAAAACCATGTTTACTCTTTTTTTTCAGCCTGGAGTTTCTGATGGCATGTGGCAACAAATTGATTTCCCCCAAACTGCGTGCTGGACAAGAACTGGATGCAAATCTCATACACAAAGTATATAAATCGAAAGCTCTATACCTCAGACCATCAAAGTCAATTTTGGTAAGATATATCACATTTGAATTGACCTACATAGTACTGTTAGGATAATAACCCATACTTAGTACACATGCATACATGATGATCGCATGCTGTTAATTACCGCTGACCTCTGTAATCTGTTCTTCTTAAACTTTAATTTCAGTTTAGTAACTTTAAACATTTTTTGGAACTATACAACTATTTTTATTGTCTACAATGTTCAATCTAAGACCAGAAATTGACTAAATTGGCTTCTTTGTTGTAATGTAGTAACAGTTTATAATTGGGAGGGGAGATGTCACTCTAAAAGATGGATGGTAGAAGTAACTCTTGGAAATATAAAGACAAATCTTGATTTTTTTTACAGGTACTGGATGATGATCCTTTTAAGGATGATAGCAACGATGACAGCAATTTGAGTTCAACATGCCAACTGCGGTCCTCATCTCTAACACAACCTAGACACTTTTATGCATCTTCAGACAGTTTGACCAGTCCAACAACTGCCTCCCCATCAAACCGTACTTCTGCATTTCAGTCTTTTGCCTCATCACTTGGACGTGAAGTCGTATCCACTCATACTCCAGCCTCGACCTACCACAGCAATATCTCACCTAACAACACTATTTCAGCAAGCGGTTCTTCTAATCAACTGCCAGTATGTCCTTCCACCAGTCAGCCTTCTACCCTACCATTTAGAGGAACAACTTCAGTTGATCCAACCCAGGTCCTGACTTGGCCAAACAGTACAAGCTCACCCTACCAAAGCAGCACTCCAGCAAGTCATTCCTCTGAGTTACGCTCTACCTCAACACACCATCAAGTAACAAACTATGATAACTACCTTTCAATAATATCTGTACTGTCTGATCTTTCCTCTGACGAGGAGGAACTGAACCAGGCTATACTAGCAAGCTTGCATAGTGAAAGGTTAGTACAAATGTAAATGTTTTCAGATTGTATACTATTATTGATACTTGCTAACATACCTGACAATTTTACTGAAGTTTAAATTTGTCAATGAACGACAGACTTATTGATTGATCTTGTTTTTAGAACCACAGGATGTTGGATGCCAGCAAGAGATATCTTGCAAAAATAACCTAACAGAAGAGATGCAAGTTTAACATTAACCGATCAACAGTCTTGGATGGAGCCATCAGAGGTTTTAAACGAGGGATATATGATCCATGTCACACTATTTCTGTCAGATTTTCTGATGATATGGGAGTACCCGAAGAGGCTGTGGACTTGGGTGGACCAAGAAGGGAATTTCTAACACTGCTTATGAAAGCTTTGCCCAGATCTCAAATGTTTCAGGGAGAAGAAGGCAAAATGAACTTGGCCTTTGACAGTACTGGTATGTATTGATTGTGATCTCATCATTTAGGTGCTGAACCCCAGATACGTTTCACTTTATTTTGTGTGATGATACAGGTACACCTAACTTTGTATGCACTGTCCATTCTTTTTTTCTGTAGCCATGAGAGAGGACCAGTACTTCATTGCAGGCAGGGCCATCGCAGTGAGCCTTGTACACGGTGGTCCTCCCGCAGGCTTTTTGTCCCCAACTCTCTTCTCTTGCCTTGTTGACGGCCCAGAATTGGCAAAGCCAGTTTTGGCAGATGTTGCAGATAGTGACCTACGTGACAAAATCAAAAGGGTACATTTTTGTATGTCTGTCTGTTTCTTCATTAGTGACTAGTGTGGCAGAGAAGACCTGTATTAACAACAGTTTGAAATGTTTTTTTTTTCTATTTGAAGGTCATATAGTGTAAAGCATTTGAAGAACTGCTAGCAACAACAGAGCCACTTGAGTATTTAGCCAATGCTGGCTGCCTGAGGCCGCTGCGAAAGTTGGACGACAAGAACCTGCTTGTAGAAGACATCCTGATGTTTCAAGTGATGCACAGAGTGCGTGGTCCTTTCGAGCGGTACATTTTAATCTTATTTCAAGAATTCTTTGCCTCTCCAAAGCCTTTTTTTTTTACATAGGGCAAGCATGTACATTCAGCTTTTTTTTTTTTTTTAAATCATGGATAAACATGCTGAGATAGGCAACATGTGTAAAAGGTATTGGTGTTTTTCAGAACAGACTTAGTGAAAATGGAATATAATATTCATATGAATGTTTTACTTCGTGTCTAATCTCTTGAAAATAGAAGTTTCATAACCTTAAGAATGAGCCTTTTACATCTACATAGGAGTAGGGCTTGCTGCCATGTTGCCCTGCTATAGTGTGATTACAAAATGATCACACAAACTACGGACTAACAGAACGGACAAACATAACAGCCTTGCACGTTTTTATTTATAGTGGGTGCCCGCTGCAAATGCATGCACCCATTGGAAGACGAAGATGTTCGTTGATAACGTATAATGTCTGTAGAGAGCTTACTGTGATATTAACCATTAGATCTTATGCGTTAATGACAGTGGGATTTAGGCTACTGCTGCCTCAGCAGGTTTAGCTCTGTAAGAACTACAAACTACTCTCGGTTTGAATTCTTCTATTTGTCATTCTATTTTTTCTTTGATTCATTCGCCTACACATGAATATGTAAAAACAGTCACCAATCAAAATACTTTAAAAGTAACTGTTGATTTTTACTCAGATTTAGGGATGGACTGAACACTTGGTGTGCTGGACAAAATCAAAGGTCACCCGGAGAGTTTTCGCCCCCTTCTATGCTGGTCTCCTACAACCCTCACAGCTGACCTGGTTGAAAGCCTCTTCACCATCCGCCTTTCTCCAGCTGGCAGCAATAAAAGGCATTCTGAAGAAGTTGTTGTCATAGATGCATTTAATTGGTATTTTAATTTCGATAGTGTCTGCTTTCATCATCTGTGCTTGATTGCGTTATTATTCCTACATTTATTTGCATGGACCATTCAAACAAACACTTGGTTTTGCGGCACGTATTTTTGAGCTTCAAGAGTTCACCAAATCTTACTGTTTGGATAACTGTTAGTGTACAAGCATCCTATAGGGGACACACTTATTATTGCCTAATAACATTAAATAGTGGTATGATGCACTGGGTAAGGCCTTGCTTTCTAATACTGATCTACCCACTGGCATGATGTTGACAGATTGTAATTAGGCCTCTTATTAGTGACAAATTCGTTAGTGATGCCCTATACTTGTTGACTCTTGTTAGTCTTGTTCTTTGTTTAATAACATTTTACAATGAAATGTGAAGTAAAATTGTTTTTATTTGGTTGCTGTATGTGCAATGCAAAAAAGATTATGCTTTTGTCATCTTGTCTCTTCTGCTCTGGCATGTACTGCTTTCTCTTGATGTCCATTTCTGCAGATTCCCAATGTATGTTAGACTTTTTTAAACTATTCAACAAAAGGACATAAGTCAGATTTTAATTAAATTTATTGAGATCTCTAGATACAAAAGCATGAAATGTGGTTTTCACAGTGTTTCATGTTTCACCTTTTTGGTAATTTAACATAAAAATAAACATGATACAATGATACCATAACCTTAAAACTGTAACAATATGTTTGAGTTAAGTGCTGTACTGTCACATAAGACGTGAAAGGCAGTTTTGCTACAACTATAGTAAGTAAATATCCTGTAAATATCCTGTATAGTAAGTAAATATCCTGTATCCTGCTTCTACTATTGTTGTGAACATAATCTCAGTCTTTGTCAAGCCAGTCCCTCTAGAAAAACGTGATTATGCGATCGCAGAATTCAATGCATAATCAGCCAAAGTCCGCATATTTATGCGGGAGCAACATTTTTTCAAATACGCCGCACTTTCGCCGCATAAATTCACGATTTCCGCGCAAAATATGAGGGGCTTGCATGATTTCATAATCCCTGCATTTTCGTTGCAAAAAAGTCACATATTTCAGCAGAAAGTTGAAAAATGTTGCGTTTACTTCACACGAGCAGCCATTTTCCCCTGTTGCCATGGGAACGTTATGAAGTGACGTCATTTCACCTACTGAGAACACGTGTTGGGGGAATCACTTTTTTTTCTCTTTTTAATCAAACCACAGTTTTTGCAAGTTGCCACAATTTTGATAGCCTGGACATGACCCTGCTCGAGTTTCTCAGCCAATCACAGCGTGAGGTTGACAGCCAATCACAGCGCGAGAAATGATCTGCCATCCGTTTCTACTATACTCCTTCTGTTTTCACTATACTTTCTCTCACACACACATACATTCTTCTCTCACAGACATATTTTCTTCACGCATACATACATTTTCATCTTGTATACATATATTTAAAATTTTGACTGCATGTGCATGAAATAAAAAATGTATGTATATAAATGTTAAATATAGATATATGAGAGAAAAATATATTTGTGTGTGAGTTAAAATATAGAAATATAAGAGTAAAATGTATGAATGTGTGAGTATATATATATATAATATATTCTTATGAGAGAAAAACTGTATGTATGTGAAAGGAGAATATATGTATGTGAGAATGAAAATATATGTATGTGAAAGGAGAATGTATGTAGAGTGAAAATGTATGTGTGTGAGAGTGAAAATATATATATGTGAATGGAGAATGTATGTATGTGAGAGTAAAATGCATGTATGTAAGAGTGAAAATATGTGTATGTGAGAGTACCAGAATGAATAATGTCTTACACAGCCCCTCATATTAATGAGCTTCTGTGGCCTGAAAACGTTGTCCCACCACTAAACAGCTTTGCAGTTATTTCCTACGGAAATCTTATGTTTCTATGTAAGAATCACGGAAATTGAGCACCAAAGAGCTTCATGTGGCCTAAAAACGTTGTTCCCATCAGTAAAACAGCATTTTCTACCAGAATCTTTCATACCAGTGTTTCCCCTATGTTGATTGGCAAGTGGCGCACCGCCACAGTTAAATTTCTGCCGCCACGCCACGGTATCACTGTTGATTGTCTGAGAATAGCACGGATACGCGCTTCACAGGTGGAGCACAAACCCAGCCCCCTGTCTCTATTCACATGCTGGGATTCTTGCCTGTGCGACACACACACACACACACACACACACACACACACACACACACACACACACACACACACACACACACACACACACACACACACACACACACACACACACACACACACACACACACACCTGACTGGGAACGCTACAGAGGATTACCAATGGCCGCTGGGGGCAGATGAACTCACGCTAGTCTCGTTACTGTAAGTAGGTTACGATAAAACCTTTGTGAGTAAAAAGTCAATACTTATCAATGCACTCACCTGTATAGACCGGTATAAACATGTAGGAAGCCATATTTTAATCTGCTCTCGTCCACTGCGTTGTTTTAGGCAAACACAGCTCTACTCTGCAAATAGCGAATTTTTACCAACAAGCATTGACATACCTGCCCCCACAGCTAAAAAAAATCCTAGGGGAAACACTGCATACAAATGTGTTCCTACAGAAATCTCATGTTTCTATGTAAGAATCATGGAAATTGAGCACCAAAGAGCTTCATGTGGCCTAAAAACGCTGTTCCCAACACTAAAACAGTATTTTCTACCAGGATCTATATTCATGTGAAATTAGACACAAACTGTTTTTTGCATGTGTTAACCTGGTGTCCATCACTAAACAGCTTTGTAGTCACCTCCCACCTGAATCTCTTATGAAGATGTCATGAAAATTGAGCATTAATGAGCTTCAGTGGCCTGAAAACGTCCCACCACTAAACAGCTTTGCAGTTATTTCCTACGGAAATCTCATGTTTTTATGTAAGAATCACGGAAATTTTACATGATTCTCACATAGAAACACATTTGTATGAAATATTCTAGTAGAAAACGACTGCAAAGCTGTTTTCGTGATGGAACAACGTTTTTAGGCCACAGTAAGCTCGTGCTTACCGAAGAGCCGAGGAGGAGACGCTGGACCCGAGGAACAGAGAGCGTGGAGAGGATCTGGAGGCGGAGGTTGGAGAAGACCGTGGGAGAAGGACCCAATGGTGAAGCCAGCTGACTGGAACGGAAGGCTTGGAACACTGCGAAAACAGAGACGGGTAAGACAAGGAAACGAGCGGGGACAGGTAAGTACAGTTTTTCAGAAAGCTTATCTTGAGTGTCACCAGAGAGATTGAGACAACGATCAAGCGAGGATGGTCCGTTGAGCCGGGGTTGATTGCAAATATAGTGCGCGGCGGGAAAGGTGATGGTTGATTCACAGATTGGCAGCAGATGTGGATCGTCACTGGCAGCAGTGAACAGGAGGAGACCAGGCCAACAGAAAAACTAACTGTGGAAAACTAAATGGAACTAGAAAACAAAAACACACAGCCAGCCGACCCCAACCATCACAAACGACAAATGAATCGTTCGTTCATTTGTTGTTGCTTTCACTTATGAAAACGGAAAAAAGAACATACCTCCCTTTCCCGTTTTTTTTAGAAAGAAAAATCTTTTAAAACCGTTTTTCCACGCGGCTTGTGGTCACAAGCAATTCGTAACTCAGGTGACGATCCCAGAAGTCTCCAGGAGATGGCAGTGTTAAGTGACGATCCCAGCAGTCTCCAGGAGAAGGCAATAATGTGACTATTAGCTATAGATGCAAGGGGGCAGGCTTCTCTCCTCAGAGCGCCATTTTATGCTAACCCTATCCATCACCCCCCGTTAGCATTCCATTGACTGCCATTCACTTTGACAGCCAATAACTTTACATCTGAAGCATTTAAAGACTTGATTTGTCCATCGTTTATTTCTAAAGAAACACGACAATGTATAAAAGGCTCCGTTACCTTGTACCTCACGTTATGGCTCCGTAGCAAACGTTTTTATAAAAATAAATAGGCTAACGATTGTGTCATAACCACGCGACTTACTGTCGCATAGTAGAGGAATTACCGTATAGTACAGGAGAAGCTCGCAGGCAGTTTCGACGTACATTAGCTGTTTAGTTTAATTACTAATGTTAACTAGCATTTAAGTTAGCAATAATTAGCCTGTGCCTATGTTATCTCCTTACATATACCTACGCTCTCCGTCTCTGCACGATTGGGAATGATTGAGATTTCTCTTGGCACAGCTACCAGAAGACTTATTGAGACTTATATATATATATATATATATATATATATATATATATATATATATATATATATATATATATATATATATATATATATATATATATTAAACCCAAAGCTACGTCTAAATTGGAACCATATTTTGAGGGAATTTATGACTACTGGATTGTCGGTGAATTGAGAGATAGAGATGGGGAAGCTGGAGGTGACCAGGGCTTTAAGAGAAGTTGAAGTGCAAGATGCAGCTTCAAAATGGCACCAGTCTGTATCAGGAGTGTGAAGCCAGTGCAAGATTTTTTGAACATTTGAGGCCCAGTAATAATGACAAAGATTTGGAAGAGCTAAGCCACCCTGCAGTTTAGACCTGTAGCAGTTCTAGTCGTATTCTAGGTTTCTTCCCACCCCATATAAATGAAACGAAGACCTTATCGATAGATTTGAAGAAGGATTTAGGGAGATAAAGTGGAATACACTGGAACAAATAGAGAAATTTGGGGAGCACATTCATTTTTATACAATTCACTTTTCCTGCTATAGATAGGTAAAGTGTCTTCCATTTGTTCAGGTCTGATTTGACTTTCTCAAATAGATAGAAGTTTTCCTGATAAAGCTTCTGCATGTCCCTTGTTATGTTAATGCCCAAATATTTAAAGCCATTCCTAGACATTTGAAACGGTAGGGCATTGTCTTGTATTTGAAGAGCCAGGTCATTAACAGGGTAACATTCACTTTTACTAAAATTCAGTTTGTACCCGGAGAAAGCACCAAATCTCCTCAAAGCATGGATCACATGGGGGGGGCGCTTGAAACAGGTACAGATACATACATTAATAAATCATCTTGCATACAGAGATACTCTATGCTCTCCCCACCCCCCCCCCCCCCCTCTATGGATTCCACTTAACGCAGGTAGTGATTTGAGTGTAATGGATAAGGGCTCTATGGCCAGGGCAAATAGCAGTGGACTGATAGGGCAGCCCTGACGGGTGCCTCTTGACATCTGAAAATACTGAGAGCGCCTACCATTTGTAATTACTGAGGCTTTGGGTGAGGTATATAAGATTTTAATCCATGAGATAAAATTAGGACCATAACCAAATTTCTTTAAACATGCAAATAAATATCCCCATTCTACCCTATCAAAGGCTTTCTCTGCGTCAAGCGCGATAACCACCTCAGGTACCGCACTAGGCGCAGGAGAGTGAATAATGTTTAATAGCCGGCGGATATTTGTAAATGAATGACGCCCCAAAATAAAACCAGTCTGGTCAGCAGAGATCACGTCACGCATTGTGGCTTCTAAGCGTAAGGCAAGGGCCTTGGCCAAAATCTTCACGTCGCAGTTTAGGAGGGAGATGGGTCGATATGAGCCGCATTCTGTGTTATCTTTGCCCGGCTTAAAGGGATATTTCACCGCTGGAAAGCTGAATATATCTTTAAATTGGGTCACTTATGTAGCAGAAATGTGGAAAAAAATTGAAATTGGTGCCTTTTAGGCCGAGAAAAGCCAGAAAGTGTTTTTGGCTCATATGGATGAAAGACACCAAATCCCAGAATGCACTTCGCTTCGCTACTTTGAGTCCACTCCCAAGCCACGCCTACCGCTTGACAGACACATAGACAGTATATAAAAATGGACCCAGCGACCCCGCTGTTTTTGACGGAGACAAGTGAAGCCTCTTACCAGCACTTTTCCGGTGATGGTTAAATGTTACTGAGCGTTGCTGCGCAGCTGCAAACTTAGCTTCCCGCCGCCGATGTGACGTGAACATCTCTGAACATTGTAAGTCTTCTGGTAGCTGTGCCAAGAAAAATCTCAAATCATTCCCAATCTATCAGAGACGGAGAGCGTAGGTATATGTAAGGAGATAACATAGGCACAGGCTAATTATTGCTAACTAAAATGCTAGTTAATATTAGTAATTAAACTAAACAGCTAATGTACGTCGAAACTGCCTGCGACCTTCTCCTGTACTATACGGTAATTCCTCTACAATGCGACAGTAAGTCGCGTGGTTATGACACAATCGTTAGCCTTTTTTTATAAAAACGTCTGCTATGGAGCCATAACGTGAGGTACAAGGTAATGGAGCCTTTCATACATTGTCGTGTTTCTTTAGAAATAAACGATGGACAAATCAAGTCTTTAAACGCTTCAGATGTAAAGTTATTGGCTGTCAAAGTGATGCCAAAATGAATGGCAGTCAATGGGATGCTAACGGGGGGCAAAATGGCGCCATCGCGGCTTCGCTCTGAGGAGAGAAGCCTGCCCCCTTGGACAGACAGACAGGCATTCAACTCAACTCAATGTGTTTTATTGTTATTTCAACCATATACACGAAACGTTTAATTGTGGCTCAAGTGGTGTTACACGTTTAAAATATATAAAAACAACATTATATAACGACATACGAAACAGGCTACCTTTAGTGCACAAACACATTATATGCTCCGTAAAGTTCAGCTAAGCATACTAGCATTAGGCTTGGTGGGCTGTAAACACAGAGTATATCTAAACACAGCCGTGAATTAGCGTGGAATGTCGAATGGTCGCCATGTAACAGTCACAAACTCCAGCAGTTAGCAGTTAGTTGGATACAAATCACCCCATTTCTGCACCAGTCCGTGTTAACACAGCCCACCTTCATACAGAGCATCTCTAGCTCGGATCGTCGGAGGGCTAGCAGGCCTGGTAGCTGGACAGTCCGGAACACTGTTGTTCAGCCATGTTTCCACGATAACAAAAAACACAGTCTCTGAACTCGCGTTGGGAGTTTCGTTGAAGTTGGATGTAGTCCAGTTTGTTGTTTAATGAACGGACACTTTCAATCAGGATTGATAGGACAGGTGGCCAGCTAGCGTTAGCTCGCTCTGGATGTGCCTTTTCCCCGGTTAGCGTTAGCTTCCCACCTAGCCGATGAGGATGTCCACTTCCCCGGCTCGGGGCATCAAGCGAGACCGCTGGTCTCCGTGCAGGCGAAGCTCTTGTAGTGTGCCGATTATTCCGTCTGTAATAACGTTCCCTGCATATTCTCCGATCTGTAGCGATGTATTCCGGTGGTACACGTGTGCGGTAGTTTGAAAGCACATCATTTTGTAAAATGTTGCTGCTGAGAAGAGAGAGCCCTGTTTAGCGAGGATTAAAGATGGCTGACATTTCGTTTTTTTCCGGCTGAGATCGGCTGGCTTCGGGTGATGGGCGTGTCGAAAACATGCGGAAGTAGCTCCTACTACTGGTTGTAGTTCTTTGCCTCTGGCCAAACATTCCTCCAATGACGCAAAAATCGTCATTTTGCGTCATTGGAGGAATGCTTTCCATACCCCCAATGCAGAGATCTCCCCTCTCAGGGGGACATGAGGGAGGGAAGCACGGTCATTCAGAAATACTACCGGGTTTCTAATGATACAAAGCTGAATGCTAAATCGGTGAAGTATCCCTTTAAGCAATAGGCTAATCGATGCTTCGGTCAGTGTCTGTGGTGTACCAATGGCCGCTGGGGGGGCAGATGAACTCACGCTAGTCTCGTTACTGTAAGTAGGCTAGGTTACGATAAAACCTTCGTGAGTAAAAAGGCAATAATTATCAATGCACTCACCTGTATAAACATGTAGAAAGCGATATTTTAATCTGCTCTGTCTAGTCTCGTCCACCGCGCTGTTTTTAGGCAAACACAACTCTACTCTGCAACAAGCTAAAACAAATACAACAAACAAAGCTGTTGGTTGTAGTTTTAGCTTAGCTTGGCGGGAATCTAGAAATTTGGACAAATTCTTATAAACTTAACTGCTGGCTGTGTTGAAAACTCCCTGCTGGATTGATGAGCCGACGTCACTCCTTGGACTCGCACATTTGCGCACATGGGCAACTTTGCCATTTCTTTTTGTAGTTTGCTGTAGTGATGTGACAACCGGCTCTTTTACGCGAGTCGGTTCAACCGGACGGTTGTTGGTTGGCGAACCGAGTCTATAGATTCGGTCACCGGTTCACGTGCCTGCGGCGGCGGGAGGGGGGGTTTATACATAACTACCAAGATAACATGACGTGTATTTGTATGCGATGTAGCCTTCTTCCCCGTGTGTGATGTGTGTGTGTGAATTTCTATGTACACAATCATCTAAGATGCACGAGAAATAAAAGGTTTCTGGGATCAGTTAATAACTCAAATTTGCCGAGAACCGTTAGACAACCGTTTGCTTATAGACTCGAGCGGTTGTTAACGGTTACATTCGGTCTCGACTCTCGGCAGTAGGGTCCGCCCGGTCTGCTCGTGACAGCCTGTAACATTCACTTCTCTAACATTTAACTTAACATAACTAAGATAACATGATGTGTATTTGTATGTGATGCACTTCCCAATCAATAATGTGTGAATTGCCGAACGCAATCACCTAAGATGCACCAGAAACAAGGCTTGGTTAACGCAAACTTGCCGAGAACCGTTAGACGAACCGTTTGCTTATAGACTCGAGCGGCTGTTAACAGTTACATTTGGTCTCGACTCTCGGTCTCGGCAGTAGCCGGGTGCCCGCCCGGTCTACTCGTGACAGCCTGTAACATTCACTTCTCTAACATTTAACTTAACATAACTAAGATAACATGATGTGTATTTGTATGTGATGCACTTCCCAATCAAAAATGTGTGAGTTTCCGAACACAATCACCTAAGATGCACCAGAAACAAGGCTTGGTTAACACAAACTTGCCGAGAACCGTTAGACGAACCGTTTGCTTATAGACTCGAGCGGTTGTTAACTGTTACATTCGGTCTCGACTCTCGGCAGTAGCCGGGTGCACGGTCTCTACAACTCTTTCGGTCCAATGAATCGTGCTGCTCGAGGTAGCCCATTTCCTGATTGATTCTACCACCACTCCAGTGGAGGCGCTAATGAGGTAAAAAACAGGAGGGAGTCGGTTCATTGACGTATGGCACTCGATTCTCCCGGCTCAGTGACACGAATCAGGTTAATAACCGGCTCTTTGGTCAGTTCGTCATCACTAGTTCGCTGCAGACATGAGTACAGCTGCTTCTAAAGTTGCACGCTGCTTGTATAGTATTCTGTTGTGTTGCCGTTATTGAGAACGTAAGTGCACAATTGTATGTTAATGCTGGTGCTGCATGTATCTTTATTTGTGTAGCTAACATGATAGTGTCTCTCTTTATTATAGTTCAGTATAGGTTGCTCATGTCTACTGTAATGCTACGAATGTACTGCAAATATATAATTCAGAAACAAGTTAATTCTTTGATTCATGTATGCATGTTAGTACAGTGTTGTACATTTGTTAACGATCCTGCTGAGGATTAGTTCAGCTGTTACACTCGCGATGGTGTCTGCTGGTTTAATTGTTGAAGCGCATTTCACCGTGCCATTCGCTCTGCTCACATGACTTACAATTTCATTGCAGACAATACAACAGCACATAATTTAATGTGTTCCTCATGATTTATATTGTTTTTGTTTAAAAAAAACAAAATTCCTATTTTGGTTCTTGCAACACATTTCAAAAAAAGTTGTAACAGTAAAGCATTTACCACTTTGTAATGTTGCCATTCCTTTTCACAACACTTAAAAGACGTTTAGGGACTGAAGACACCAAGTGACACTGTCAGGTGTAATTTTGTCCCATTCTTGCTGCAAACAAGTCTTAATGTGGGCAACAGTACAGGATCTTTGTTGTCGCATTTTGCGCTTCAAAATGCGCCACACATTCTTTATTGGAGACAGGTCGGGACTGCAGGCAGGCCAGTCAAGTACCCGTATCCTCTTCCTCCGCAGCCAGGACTTTGTAATGTGTGCAGAATGTGGTTTTGCATTATCTTGTTGAAATATGCATGGACGTCCCTGGAAAAGATGTCTTCTTGAAGGCAGCATATTGTGCTACAAAATCTCTATGTACTTTTCAGCATTAATGGTGCAATCACAGAAGTGCAAGTTACCTTTGCCAAGGGCACTGACACAACCCCATACAATGACAGACCCTGGCTTTTGGACTTGTTGCTGGTAACAGTCTGGATGATCCTTTTCTTCTTTGGTCCGGAGCACACAGCGTCCATTTCTCCCAAAAAATACCTGAAATACTGATTCATCTGACCACAGTACATGTTTCCACTGTGTGATGGTCCATCCCAGATGCCTCCGAGCCCAGAGAAGTCGACGGCGCTTCTGGATACTGTTCACATAGGGCTTCCTTTTAGCACAGTACAGTTTTAACTGGCATTTGTGGCTGTAACTACGTATTGTGGTACTTGACAAAGGTTTGCCAAAGTAGTCCTGAGCCCATGTGGTGATATTGCTTATAGATGAATGACGATTCTTGATGCAGTGCCGCCTGAGGGATTGGAGATCACGGTTGTTTAGCTTAGGTTTGCGCCCTTGTCTTTTACGCACTGAAATTTCTCCTCATTCCTTGAATCTTTTAATTATGTTATGCACTGTTGAAGATGAAATAAGCAAATGTCTTCCTATCTTTCTTTGAGGAACATTGTTTTTAAACATTTCAATAATTTTCTCACGTATTTGTTGGCAAACCGGCGATCCTTGGCCCATCTTTGCTCCTAAAGGACTAGACCTTTGTTGGACGTTGCTTTTGTACCAAATCATAATTACAATCACCTGTTGACATTACCTGTTTCAAATCTCATCATTATTTAACGAATTTACCTGATTACTAGCCCTACATTGCTCCTGTCCCAACCTTTTTTGGAATGTGTTGCAGGTCTGAATGACAGGAAAGGATGTATATTTACAAATGAAATTAAGTTGACCAGACAAAACATGAAATATGTTGTGTTCACATTGTCTGCAATGAAATACAAGTCAAAGTACATTTAGAAATCACTACTATTCTTTTTTGTGTTTTTCATACTGTCCCAACGTTTTCTGATTTGGGGTTGTAAATAGGTGTTTTCCCACCGGAGGGACTTTTGCAGTTCTTAGAACTAAAACGTTCCTAGAACACTTTTTTCGTCGTGTTCCCACCGGACAAATTTGGGGATTTTTTTAGTTCCTCTGGCCGTATTTCGGGACTTTTTTAGCTCCTACTTAAGAGCAGGGTCTTTTCCCTTTTCCTAGGTCTACTTGATTGGTCGAAATTATAAGTCACGCCCACTGCCAACCCAGATCTTGCAGTGCGCTGTCTGTACTTGCAGACAGAGCAACAGCGGGACATTTTTAGCAATTTTTCTTATCTTATTCATCATTAAAGTCACTTCTGACAACGTTTTAGGCGAGAAATTAACTATTTAGATTTCGAGTATAGGCAGTCTTCCGAAAATCGATGTCAAATTGACAATTTGCTTCAAAGTTTTCGGAGCTCCATAAAGTGAAGGGACTAGCAGCTGGTGGCTGCCCGGGATCGCTTGTTTGCTAGTTGGCCTGTCATCCTGGGATGCCCCGCTGTAAACTAGCAGACTCTCAGACCGCGGTCTCGTAAGAGGCTTTTATTTCGCCGTTGTTTGTTTAAATATCACAACACATGTCCATCATAAGATTAACGGGAACGTGTGGTTAACTGCGTTTTTGCCGTTAAACTCCACAAGCGCCTGGTCCGCCGTGCACGCACACACGGCGAGAGAAAGAGGGAGAGAGAGAGACTCCAGCCTAGTCTTTAAACGCTGCTGTTCGAACTCCGTTATGAGGATTCCAGCAAGGCACAACAGGAACATTCTGATGCCTCCTCCATCATGCTGCTTTGTTGTTGTATGTGGCGCTAGTTCTAGTGACGATGTTATAAAGACCGTTGCGGTGCTTGCGTCACTCCCTTACCCCTCCTACCAGTCCCTGTGGCCACTTGGCCGGTGGGAATGCAAATGGAAAAAAAGATTTTGGGGGAGAGTAGTTCTTAGAACTGCTTAGAAATGTACTTTTCCCCTAAAAAGTACAAGTACTATCCAGTGGGAAAACGCCTAATGATTATAAAATTTCCGACAGCGTATGAACGCCACACTGGGAGCTTCCGGTTAGCTAACATTAGCTAGTAGCCTAATTATTAGTCTAGCCTAGTTATTAGAGCACCTCGCGGTCCCTTCGCTTCACTCCCAGCCTGTACAGGAGACTACTTCGCCGGGAGGAGTACAGACAGCAGAAACAGCAGTTGCTGAAGCTGCAACTGGGTTTGAGTTGTGGTTGCTGTCCGGTGGAGGCACTGCAAAGTACGCTAATATTACTAGCTAGCTCCCGGCAAAGGAAGAGAGTGAGCAGCAGCTAGGAGGAGAGCGGGCAGCAGCTCCGGTCTGGCTGGGTTTGAGTCGCTGCAGCCGTTACTGAAGGTCTGGCTATAAAGAATGTGTGGCGGTCCCGCGGTTGTTTGTTGACGTTAGCGAGCTCCATTTATAGTTAAGAAAAATGTCGAGAGAGGCAGTTTGTTCCTGAATACAGACTCACCAATATCCTAATGCCTAGTATTGATATTATGACTGTCACACAGCTGCTGGTTATTTAATTATTCCTTATGTTTCTTTTTATTCTCATTCTCAATTTTTATTCCTTCCTCTGTCCCCTCCCTCACTCCTATCGCAACCACTCAGACCTACCTTCTTTCCATACCTCCCCATGCATTTAAGTAATGCATATGTCTCATATGTCTGCATCGATTCCCCTTAATTTATATATTTTGAATGGGGTTACTAAAGATAAGTTATAATGATAAAGGACTTCATAGCCCTCTTAAAAGGAAAAAGATCATACGTCAGCTGAAGCAATCTCAGTGTCAGATAGCATTTCTACAAGAAACGCATTTATCTGACATGGAGCACGAAAAATAAAAAAAATCATGGGCTGATAAAATGTACTTCTCATCTCATCCATCGGGGAGAAAGAAAGGTGTATCCATTTTGATCCATAAACAAGTCAATTTTAGTTTGGTCACAATCCATAAGGATACAGAGGGGAGATTTATTTTGTTAAATTGTTCCATTGATGGTATAGATGTGTCTTTTATGAATGTATATGTTCCAAATGAGGACAACCCAGATTTCATTAGAAAAATCTTCAACGTGACAACACAGCATAGCTCTGGGATCTTGCTAATGGGTGGAGATTTAAATTGTGTTATGTCACAATTTATGGATAAACAGCCAGTCTCCACTACTATGCCCTCTCGAATGAGTAAAACATTAAAATATCAATCTACAGAAGTGGGACTCGTCGATGCACGGAGAAGCAAATACCCAATTGTAGAGACTTTACATTTTATTCGCATAGGCATGCATCCTATTCCAGAATTAATTATTTTCGATCGGGGAGATAAACTTTCCGCGATTCTCATTAATTGAGCCCGTGGTGAGCTGGATGTAGCTCAATCAATGAGAGCTAGCTAGCTAGCACAAATGCATTAAATTAAAATCGGACACAAGTGTTAGCTTTGTTAGACCTTAGGGTAGCTGTGATATAAGTGCCGTGACGAAATTGTAAGTGTAAATACAGTGCCTTGCGAAAGTATTCGGCCCCCTTGAACTTTTCGACCTTTTTCCCACATTTCAGGCCTCAAACATAAAGATATAAAACTGTAATTTTTTAAACTAGTGGGACACAATCATGAAGTGGAACGAAATTTATTGGATATTTTGAAAACTTTTTAACAAATAAAAAACTGAAAAATTGGGCGTGCAAAATTATTCAGCCCCTTTACTTTCAGTGCAGCAAACTCTCTCCAGAAGTTCAGTGAGGATCTCTGAATGATCCAATGTTGACCTAAATGACTAATGATGATAAATAGAATCCACCTGTGTGTAATCAAGTCTCCGTATAAATGCACCTGCTCTGTGATAGTCTCAGAGGTCCGTTTAAAGCGCAGAGAGCATCGTGAAGAACAAGGAACACACCAGGCAGGTCCGAGATACTGTTGTGGAGAAGTTTAAAGCTGGATTTGGATACAAAAAGATTTCCCAAGCTTTAAACATCCCAAGGAGCACTGTGCAAGCGATAATATTGAAATGGAAGGAGTATCAGACCACTGCAAATCTACGAAGACCCGGCCGTCCCTCTAAACTTTCAGCTCATACAAGGAGAAGACTGATCAGAGATGCAGCCAAGAGGCCCATGATCACTCTGGATGAACTGCAGAGATCTACAGCTGAGGTGGGAGACTCTGTCCATAGGACAACAATCAGTCGTATACTGCACAAATCCTGCCTTTATGGAAGAGTGGCAAGAAGAAAAACATTTCTTTAAGATATCCATAAAAAGTGTCATTTAAAGTTTGCCACAAGCCACCTGGGAGACACACCAAACATGTGGAAGAAGGTGCTCTGGTCAGATGAAACCAAAATCGAACTTTTTGGCAACAATGCAAAATGTTATGTTTGGCGTAAAAGCAACACAGCTCATCACCCTGAACACACCATCCCCACTGTCAAACATGGTGGTGGCAGCATCATGGTTTGGGCCTGTTTTTCTTCAGCAGGGACAGGGAAGATGGTTAAAATTGATGGGAAGATGGATGGAGCCAAATACAGGACCATTCTGGAAGAAAACCTGATGGAGTCTGCAAAAGACCTGAGACTGGGACGGAGATTTGTCTTCCAACAAGACAATGATCCAAAACATAAAGCAAAATCTACAATGGAATGGTTCACAAATAAACATATCCAGGTGTTAGAATGGCCAAGTCAAAGTCCAGACCTGAATCCAGTCGAGAATCTGTGGAAATAACTGAAAACTGCTGTTCACAAACGCTCTCCATCCAACCTCACTGAGCTCGAGCTGTTTTGCAAGGAGGAATGGGCAAAAATGTCAGTCTCTCGATGTGCAAAACTGATAGAGACATACCCCAAGCGACTTACAGCTGTAATCGCAGCAAAAGGTGGCGCTACAAAGTAATAACTTAAGGGGGCTGAATAATTTTGCACGCCCAATTTTTCAGTTTTTTATTTGTTAAAAAGGTTTGAAATATCTAATAAATTTCGTTCCACTTCATGATTGTGTCCCACTTGTTGTTGATTCTTCACACAAAATTACAGTTTTATATCTTTATGTTTGAAGCCTGAAATGTGGCAAAAGGTCGAAAAGTTCAAGGGGGCCGAATACTTTCGCAAGGCACTGTATATGATACTTATGCCGAGAGTGGAGCACCGGACCTTCCATAGGATTGAATGGGACACATAGCTAGCCTGCAAGCAGCTCCTCCGAAATAGACCCTTTATATTCATATAAATGCCTTAAATTGAAATCGGACACAAATGGGAAGGTCTGAAGGCCATCAATTTTCGTAAAACGGCCCATATTTGAGCTTTATATAGTTGATTTCTCACAGCTGTTCTATTCACACTTAATGTTTTTTTTCTTTTCAATGTAATTTTCAATCTAAGAAATCAAACTGCCTTTTTTGCCAAGCTTCTCTCACGTTTTAATCTTTCAAATAATCAACTATCTACAGAACCTTTCAGTATACTATTTTTCTACTTCTAATCATCATTAATTATTATTATTATTATTAATAATAATAATAACATTGTTTAAAGTGAGCCTCTTATTGTTTAACAGAAAATACATCATACAAACAGCAACTTTTGTAGCCTTGTCAGTCTGATGGTGAGTTATCACCTTTCTGTCATCACTAACATACTGTTAATAATCAAAGAAGCTCTGAGGCTTTACATTTGTTCTATTTGTTAGAATACAAGATTTCACATCGAGCTAAAATCGGGCTACATTCATGATTTATAGTCAAACTAACCAAAAACTTCTCATTGATTATCTTTATAAAGTTTCAGGGACGAGTCCTTGCCATAGACAGTATATAAAATGGACTGCTCTGGACGGAGACGAGTGAAGTCTATTAGAAGCACTTTTCAGTTAGGCTCGAGCGTTACTGCGCAGCTGCAAACTGAGCTTGCCGACGTAGATGTGACGTGAGCAACGTGTCTGAACGTTGTAAGTCTTCTGGTAGCTGTGCCAAGAGAAATCTCAATCATTCCCAATCTTGCAGAGACGGAGAGCGTAGGTATATGCAAAGCCAGTCTACGGAAAGCCGTTCCACTCCCCATTCAGCCCCATTGTACCTACTTTGGTTGCAGTTCCACCAGAGTTCCACTAGGCGTGATCATGGTCCAGTGCAAAATGAATGGGACCCTATGGAGCTAGACGGCTAAATTTGTCTCTTTCGCCTGATTGTTGTTGAGAAATCTCAGATTTGATTGTAGTTTTTGCAAGTTCAACTTATGCCCTTTTGATTTGTTACAGGTTGAGTCGTTGTTGCCCATGCCACGCTAGCATTCTGCTAATGAATGCTGATTGGTCAGTGAAGGACTGATTGCGATCGTAGATCCCGCTTGACGGCATCCGAAGCGGAGCCAGAATGTCAGAGTGAATATTTCGGCGTGGTCGTTAAAACATTAGCAAACCTCTTTCTAGCATGTGTATTGACAGGGGGAGCCTAACCTGTTAGCTGTGTTGTTGATGCCTCGAGAGTAAAAAGGAAGCGACTCAGAGCTTGCCGTAAAGCAGTATCTCTGGCCATATATGTGTATGACATCATTGACATTTTAACCCTTGTGTTGTCTTCAGGTCAAATTTGATCCATTGTCTAAATGTCTATATCAGAAATATGGGTTTCTTTTTAACTACCTAATTTTGATTACCCAAAAAATAACACTGATGATTTCGTACAACGCGCTTCACAAGTACGACAAAAATCTCAATTTTCATTGAATTTTTTGTTAAATTTTTTAGCATTTGAAAAAAACATTTTTTTTTTTTTATCTCGACTGAATGTTGACATATGCCATTCTGTGATTATCCTTCCTTTAATATTAGTTAAAAAAAATCATAATTTCTGCTTTTTAACTCAAGAATTAGATATAATTTCCTATAAATGAGGTTTTATATTGATCATGAATTCCAAAAAATAAGTAATAAGTGTAAATGTAGTAATGAGTTGGTGTTAGTGGTGTTTATACATGGTTGTGAAATTAAGCGTTAAACGTAAAAAAAGAGCCAAAAACATTGAAATAAGCGCCAAAAGAGACAAAAAATGTTAGAAAAAGTGATTTTCAGTTTTGACGCGGGAGGACGATGTACGGTCGAATGGAAGACAACTCAAGGGTTAAAAGGCTTTTAAGAACAAAAAAGCGACTTTAAAAAAATCTAACACGCAGCAGTATGTATTTTGTTTGCCTCCCCTTTCGAATGCAACATTCAAATTACTAGATAAAAAATTATATCCTGAGAAAAGTGGATTTTTAGGGGTATAGCTCCATAGAGTCCCATTCATTCTGCACTGGCCTGTGAGCGCCATCTAGTGGAACTCAGAACCCGGAAGTAACGATAGAGTATAACTTCTTCCTATATTAGAAATTCTTTGGTATATGTAAGGAGATAACATAGGTACAGGCTAATTATTGCTAACTAAAGTGCCAGTTAACATTAGTAATTAAACTAAACAGCTAATGTACGTCGAAACTGCCTGCGAACTTCTCCTGTATAATACGGTAATTCCTCTACTATGCGACAGTAAGTCGCTTGGTTATGACACAATTGTTAGCCTATTTTTTACAAAAACGTCTGCTATGGAGCCATAACGTGAGGTACAAGGTAATGGAGCCTTTTATACATTGTCGTGTTTCTTTAGAAATAAACAATGGACAAATAAAGTCTTTAAACACTTCAGATGTAAAGTTATTCGCTGTGAAAGTGACGCCAAAATGAATGGCAGTCAATGGAATGCTAACGGCGGGTGAGAGTCTGGTAACATTAAAATGGCGCCATAGGAGGCTTCACTCTGTGGAGAGAAGCCTGCACCCTTGGTCCTTGCTAGCTAAGCAGCTAAACTTTAGCGCCACTCCGTGTTTAGATTCCGCCCAGTGTGGGTCACTAGAATGTCATTGGTCAGGCGCGCACACGCTGTTAATGATACCATTGGCTGTAGAGTGTGACAATCTGTCAATAAAAATCAGCCAAGGAGAGAGCAGCTGCTCGCTAACAGCAAAGAACAGGCGACAGACGCTGGTCATTTTTATTTAATTTGTGTAATGTTACATTTTATTCATGTACGTTAAAAACACACTCATTTGTAGTAAAATACGAGTAAAGGGTAAGAAAATGGAATTCCAAAAAATTAAAAGGGAAAAAACGGAATTTGGAAAAGTAAATAAAACGAAATTTAGGAAAAAATAAAACAGAATTAATAGGGCCCTACATACCGGTAACTCCTACTGGTTTTGAGAAAAGTATCTGAACAAACAGTGTAGTAAGCAACAGGCCAAATCAACAAGCCAAAATGGAGGCTTAGCCTATTAGAAAGTAGTGGCTATTACTGCTAGCCTACGTTTATAAACTACAAGTAGCTACCTAATTTACTTTCCCTAGCTGACTAACAAACCAGCGCACAAATAGGTTGTGTGTTAGCGAGTTATCTTTAGTATTTCTTCTCATCTGAATCATAGTCTAATCATGTCTGGCTAACGTAGCTACTTGTAGTTTATAAACATAGCTAGCCTACATGCTAACCGGAGCGGTGGCTAATGGGCAGTGGCGGATCTAGAAAATTTTACATGGGGTGGCAAAGGGGCAGCGAGAGATCTTGGCAGGGGAACATGGGAACCCCCACATGTAAACACACTGCTATGGCCTACTATGCCCCGCAACACCCTGCTACGCCCTGAACTGCTACAACTACTATTTCTAGTCATAGTTCCATTATCTTTATTGTGACTATAATTGCTACCGTTTATCATACCAACTGCTATAATTATTATGAATCATAATTCTCCATATTTGTATATCTATATCAGTGTCTCTGTGTCCCAACCAGCAGCAGCAGATCACCGCCCACCAAGAGCCTGAGTATGTCTGAGGTTTTTACCCAAAAGGAAGTTTTTCTCACAGAAAAAGGAAGAGTCTCACGTTAAAGCAGCACGTTAACGCCGATAACGGCCCACCACTAAAATATATATATATATATATATATATATATATATATATATATATACGGTTTGGTACAATGGAGGGAAAGGCAAAATAAAAATGCAGAAGGCAATGTTTTTTATTGTGCATGTCTAAGGCTGTATCACCTACTGTCATACAGTCTCATCCCTGAGCTAGCTGCAACATCCTGAAGTGTATAAAGTAACATGTAAACAGTAAACAATAAGTAGGCTACCCCACATCATCTCCAGACTCCATCTGGAACTTGTAAACAAAATAAGACAATCAGCTAGTAGTGTGATTATGGGAGACAAGTGCTGCTCTCATATGTGAATGCACAGAGCAGATATGTTAAAAGAGCAGCTGCGGTTACACAGAACAGGTGACAAGTTTTGGCGTTAGCTTCACACGCTACAGCTAACGGCGGAGCTAATAGCTAACGGTGGAGCTAACAGCTAACAACGGAGCAAACAGCAGCACTAACAACTAGCTAACGGCAGAGCTAACAGCGAAACAAACGGGCCTGGAGGCCATTTGTGGTCGAGGCAAGCAGGGATACAGCTACGTCCGTGTTTGGTTGTATATGGAAGAGACTAATTTGCTTCGTGTGGACTCACTGGACCCAGAGAAAAGAGAAAGACTATCGGCTCTAACTGGACCGACTTGACATGTAGGCGGAGCTTGGGAGGAGCTAAGGGGGGCTGCAGATTAGTGGTGCGTTCTTTTTGCCTTGGAAGTCGGAGGTCGCAACTGGGAATGACATCACACACGAGTTGAATGCGTTCTTTTTGCAAGTTGAATTTTCATTGTTTTCATTAGCTCTAGGCAGGTTAGCCTGTAGGTATACGCTGTTTTTTTGTGCATACAAACCGTGTGACAACACAGATAAAAGACAGCGCTGCGTGTACGACTGATTTAGTGTGACGCAAATAACACAGAAGTGCTTATAACTATGTTACTACAGCTTTCACAACTGTCGATACAGGAGGCAGCCATGTTGGATTTTCAGCTTGGGTACCTCGGTGGATGTACGAGTTCCGAACTCGTAAATACGGGGGCGTGTTTACGGCTTTGACCTCGTAAAATACGAGTTGCGAGGCAAAAAGAACGCACCATAGGTGTCCGTGTCCCTAAAGAAGCGCGTATCTAACAGTAGTTCCGCATTACATTAATTAATTTGCACGCAAGCTTTATTTATTTTTATCCCGTGTATTCTCCGTGTAAATTCACGTGCCAAACTGAGACGCCCGTACCGTTTGGGTTCAATATTTTGAACATGTACCGTTCCACCCCCCTAATTTTTATTTATTTATTTATATAATATATATATATATATATATATATATATATAAAAAAAACTTTGTTCAAACTCTACCTACAGTATCTCAGAAGTGAGTACACCCCTCAGATTTTAGTAAATATTTCATTATGTTTTAATGGGACAACACTAAAGAAATTACACTTTGCTACAATGTAAAGTATTAAAGGGATACTTCACCGATTTAGCATTCAGCTTTGTATCAGTAGAAACCCGGTAGTATTTCTGAATGACCGTGCGTCCCTCCCTCATATCCCCCTGAGACAGGAGATATCTGCATTGGGGGGTCCGGAAAAAATCTTCCGATGACGCAAAATGACGATTTTTGCGTCATCGGAAGTTTTTTGGCCAGAGCAAAAGACTACAACCAGTAGTAGGACCTACTTCCGCATGTTTTAAACCCGCCCATCGCCCGAAGCTAGCCGATCTCGGCCGGAAAAAAACGAAATGTCAGCCATCTTGAATCGCTAAACAGGGCTCTGCTCTATCTTCTCAGCAGCAAACTTTTACAACAATTATGTGCATTCAAACTACCGCACGTGTACCACCGGGATACATCGCTACACAGCAGAGAATATGCAGGAAACGTTATTACAGACGGAATAATCGGCCCACTACGAGAGCTTCGCCTGCACCGAGACCAGCACGGGGACCGGCGGACTCGCTCGTAGCCGGGTAGGGGACATCTTCGTCGGCTAGGTGGGAAGCTAGCGCTAGCCGGGGAAAGGCACATCCAGAGCGAGCTAACGCTAGCCGGCTACCTGTCCCATCAATCCTGCTTGCAAGTGTCCGTTCATTTAACAACAAACTGGACTACATCCAACTTCAACGATGCTCCCAACGCGAGTTCAGAGACTGTGTTTTTTGCTCAACAGTGAACCGGACTGTCCAGCTACCAGGCCTGCTAGCCCTCCGACAATCCGAGCTTCTTTTGCTGTCTATGGCTCTCTCTCATGGATGTATTAAGAGAACTTCTCAGCAGCAAACTTTTACAACAATGATGTGCATTCAAACTACCGCACGTGTACCACCGGGATACATCGCTACACAGCAGAGAATATGCAGGAAACGTTATTACAGACGGAATAATCGGCCCACTACGAGAGCTTCGCCTGCACGGAGACCAGCACGGGGACCGGCGGACTCGCTCGTAGCCGGGTAGGGCACATCCTCGTTGGCTAGGTGGGAAGCTAACGCTAGCCGGCCACCTGTCCCATCAATCCTGCTTGCAAGTGTCCGTTCATTAAACAACAAACTGGACTACATCCAACTTCAACGATGCTCCCAACGCGAGTTCAGAGACTGCTGTGTTTTGTGCTTTCGTGGGAAACATGGCTGAACAACAGTGAAACGTCCAGCTACCAGGCCTGCTAGCCTTCCGACAATCCGAGCTAGAGATGCTCTGTATGAAGGTGAGCTGTGTTAACACGGACTGGTGCAGAAATGGGGTGATTTGTATCCAACTAACTGCTAACCGCTGGAGTTTGTGACTGTTACATGGCGACCATTCGACATCCCACGCTAATTCACGGCTGTGTTTATACTCGGTGTTTACAGCCCACCAAGCCTAATGCTGGTATGCTTAGCTGAACTTTACGGAGCCTATAATGTGTGTGTGCACGGTAAATGTAGCCTGTTTCGTATGTCGTTATTATATAATGTAGTTTTTATATATTTTAAATGTGTATTTATATATTTTAAATTGACTCGAGCCACGATGAAACGTTGTTTTGTGTATATGGTTGAAATAACAATAAAACACATTGAGTTGAGTCGAATGCCTCACTGTCTGTCTGTCAAGCGGTAGGCGTGGCTTGGGAGTGGACTCAAAGCAGCGAAGCGAAGTGCATTCTGGGATTTGGTGTCTTTCATCCATATTTTTTTTTTCACATTTCTGCTACATAGGTGACCCAATTTAAAGATATATTAGGCTTTCCAGCGGTGAAGTATCCCTTTAAGTGTACAGCTTGTATGACAGTGTAAATGTGCTGTCCCCTCAAAATAACTCAACACAGCCATCTAAACCGCTGGCAACAAAAGTGAGTACACCCCTACATTAAATTCCCATAGAGGCAGGCAGATGTTTATTTTTAAAGGCCAGTTAATTCATGGATCCAGGATACTATGCATCCTGATAAAGTTCCCTTGGCTTTTGGAATTAAAATAGCCCCACATCATCACATACCTTTCACCATACCTAGAGATTTCCATGGTTTTATGTCGGTTAGCCTAATAGCTGGTTTGATTTGCATTGAGAGATGATTTTATGGAAAGTACCCCATGCCAATCTCTAGGTATATGTCGCATAGTAGAGGAATTACCGTATAGTACAGGAGAAGCTCGCAGGCAGTTTCGATGTACATTAGCGGTTTAGCTTAATTACTAATGTTAACTAGCATTTTAGTTAGCAATAATTAGCCTGTGCCTATGTTATCTCCTTACATATACCCAGGGCATGAAGTTAACTTTTTTGACCACCAGCCACTGTGGCGGGTGGATTTAAAAATCCACCCGCCACAGTGACTTTTTACCAGCCAGATTTTTTTTTGCCTCATAAAAGGTGAAAAACAGGAATTACTGTGTCTCTCTGATCCTATCCTGTCCTATTCATCGTAGCCTGTGTATTAAGGCAAAACATAATAATTTATTGAATTAATCAAATTTGAACATACAGCTAAGCCTATGTGTCAGTGGCTTGTTGATCTTTACATTGTTAGTTAATTTTCTATCCTGGTCTGGGACACATTCATACGGTTTAAGTAGCTACTTATTGGACTTTAACTTATTACACTTACAATAATGAGCGTAGCTGTCCTCAATTTAGGTAATTATGTACGTCTCATCTCCGTTTTTTCCTGCATTCACCGTGTGATTGTGTCCGTGTGTCCGTCCGTGTGTGTGTGTGTGCGCGCGCGCGCGTCGCGGGGGAAATGGAGCAACAGCCCAGGACAGGACTGAACCGGCAGCAGCTTTCAGTGAAACATCGCTACAGCGTACATTGATGTTAAAATTTCTACCGGTTGGCAGGACAGTCTGAAATGTTTTGCACGCTGTACGTTTTGTTGGTAAATGTGAAATGTTCGAGTCACACACGTCTTGTCTTCGTTATCAGAAACAAGGAAATGAATTTGACCCGTTCTCACTACCGCTTGGTCAGTGGCTGCACGTGGGACTGCTGGGATTGTCGCGAGTAATGCAAATGCGATAGGGGGCCCCGGCTGTCAATCAATGTCTTCCAGTGATGCAGGCCCCTGATTGGTCTGGGCCCGTAAGCAACCGCGTACCCTGCTTACCAAGAGTTGCGCCTCTGAATCACTCAATTCTCATTGGCTACCTGCCAATGTGGCAGGTAGATTGACAGTGTTACCCGCCAATTGCAAAATTCACCCGCATTTGGCGGGTGGGCGGGTGTTAATTTCATGCCCTGCATATACCTACGCTCTCCGTCTCTGCAGGATTGGGAATGATTGAGATTTCTCTTGGCACAGCTACCAGAAGACTTACAACTTGCAGACACGTTGCTCACGTCACATCTGTGGCGGGAAGCTCAGTTTGCAGCTGCGCAGTAACGTTCAGTAACGCTCAACCATCACCGGAAAAGTGCTTATAATAGACTTCACTTGTCTCCGTCAAAAACAGCGGAGTCACTTAGTCCATTTTAATAGACCTTTTCACAGATGTAAACTAGGGATGGGCATGATTAATCGACGATTGATCATTAAGAATTTCGTCGATCACGTTAATTTGTCATCGATTAAACTAATGCAGGTTGCGTTGTGTAGTGTGATTGCAGCAATGAAATAATTTCCAGTGTGTCAGCAGCAATTAAACATTTTACCACGTGGGGGCGCCATAGGCTGCTCAGTTACCTGCGCGGTACGTTTTGATTCAAAGTAAACATGAAGAGGTCACGGCAAAGTGTGGCGTGGGTCCATTTTGATTTAAAAAACGACTTAGTTCACTGCAAACACTGCGACGCCGTGTATGAGTACAGCACAGCCACGACTCAAATGGTGTAGGCTACCACAAAGTGCATCCGACCCTGGTTAATGTCGGTGGCGGTGCGTCGTGCTCTCACTATCAACCTAGCATCAACTCTGCGTTAGCACGGAGGAGCTGCGATGCACAACGAGCAGAACGAGCACAACGACCAAGGGATCTGCACGTTCATTGAGATGGATACTGGAACCTGCATTTAACATTCCGTCACGACGTACCATCACCAAACTGGTAGAAACCCACTACGAAACGAAGAACGGAATAAGGTTCCCCGGGCCGGGCTGGCCAAGTTAGTGCGGAGGTAGCTACCTGCATCCCGGGCCGGTGGGTGTTCTTCGGGGGCTGGACTGACGATCACCAGGTAGCAGTCGCATCTGACCCATGGATGTATTAAGTGAACCTCGGACCACAGATCATGTCAACCACAGATCATGGGCTTTGTCCGTGCCTTGGATAGTTTTGAGTTACATTTTGACAAAACCTGTCAGATCTAAGTAGTATTATGTTTTTGGTTAAGTTATGGTTAAGTTATTATTTAACATGATTATTTTTATTTATTTTTTGGAACAAACGAGGGTCTCTGTTTAACAACGCCGGCTCGCAGCAACGGTTCCGCTGCTAAATTAAACACCGCAGCGCATATATCTTTAAGTTTAGCCAAACCTCCAGTTTAACTACCACACGTTGTTGTTCTTGTAATTAAGATCTCATCGAGGTAAAAACATGCTGTATTTTTGTATTTTCATTGCGTTTTTAATTTATAAAAAGTTAAATAAATAATGAATTTTAAAATAAAAATATTAATGATTAATCGATAATTGATCATTAATTCTCCCGACGATCGACGAAGAAAATTGAATCAAATGCCCATCCCTAATGTAAACCTAAACATTCTAAATGGACCCAAGTTGATTTCCTGTTGCAGTGAATGGCATCAACTGACAGGAAGTTAACAAGGGGCCAGGCTGTTGCCTAGCAATGGAATTCCATTGAAAAGGTCTATAGCTACTAGTGATGTGCGATACCACTTAATTCCTATTCGATCCGATACCAAGTAATACCCAGGCTGGTATTGCCGATACCAATACCAATACTTTTTACACATTTTATTTGTAGTGTGATGTGACAACTAGTTTAAAGTAAAGGCCGTTCGCGAATCAGTCGGCTCTAAGAGCCGGCTCTTGTAGGTGAACGACGGGAGCTGGCTCGCATATCCGAAGAACCAACTATTTTTAAAAATATAGCCTATATTATATTATATTATATATTACATCATTATGTAATAATGAAATAATGAGTGAATTTAATTTTATTTAAAATAATTGACTAATTCAATTGGGAGGAGCCGAGCCATCTCTCTCTCTCACACACTCTCACACACACACACACACACACACACCATTTTTTTTATTTAAGTCATGACAGAGAGACTCTGCATAGTGGCCACATCCGTTCCCTCTGAGAGGGTCTTCTCAAAAACAGGACAAATTATTACTGAGAGAAGAAACCGCATCAGCCCCTCGAAAGTGAGGCAGCTTGCATTTCTGAATGCAAATCTCTCATAAAATAAAAATATGATCAGCATTGTGTGTGTGAGTGTTCATGCTAGTTATACAAAACATAACTAGTGAGATAGTTCATGCTGATTATAACATCCCAATAAAAAAAGAGAGAAAAAGAGGGACCAGTTTAATCCTTTCAGTTATTTATTTTTCTTTAATATGGGTTCTATTATGTTGTTCAGATTCAGATTGTATTTGTTTTGAATGTTGTTTCTATGCATTAAAAAGTTGTAATTTAAATGCAAAGGTTTAATAGTATTCTTTTTTCATAACAAATCAATGCATTTTTAAAGAAATTGTAAGACATTGTGAGTATGATTTCATTTAATAATTTAATTAGAATTGTATTTCACACCTATAGTCAGAACATTCATTTTTTTAAAGAGCCAATTGTGAGCCAAAAGAGCCGGCTCTTTTCAGTGAGCTGAGTCAAACGAGCCGGCTCATGAAAAAGAGCCCGAATGCCCATCACTAAAGTAAAGTAAAAAAGTAGGCTGTAGGCTCACCAATTCCAAATTATAGCTGCATAATGACAAGACAATTAACTACTCTCATATTATTTAATTATAAAGAAAATCTCAATTCTTGTACAGTAAAACAGGTTGAAAATTACACACAAATAAAAAAATACATACACTCTTAGCACTAATCTCGGGAAAGCTACTCATTGTTGCATTTATTTCATTAGTTCATTAACTTACTTCATGTTTCACTAGTATTTTCTATTTGAACAAACTGCATTCTGTTAGCTTGTTGTAAGAATGCTGGGATTCCGGGGAACTCTTGAACATTCAAAAACTAAAGCCTTAAGACGTGAATAACTTTCCCACATTCAGTGATAACGCGACTATCACGCTATCTCCCTGTACCTGGATAACTTCTGCTGCTGCTGCCAAATGACTCACTGATTGAAGTCTGTCTTGCCCTAGCACCTTGTGTCTTCTCGCCCTGGGAGAGAAGAAGAAGCGCTGCTGCAGCGGCCGGCTCTGTCACAGAGCCGCAGTGCACACACAATTAACCGGCGGAAGGAGAAGTAGTTCGTCCCCTAACCGGATAGAATTAGTTTTCTGGTGACAACAAGTTACTTATGATAACATAAACACTCACTCCTAATTACTGTGTTTAAATATCGATCTTTTTATATGAGAATCGATACTAGAGCAGGAGACGTTGGGATTGTTAATATCGATACTTTAGTATCGATCCGCACATCACTAATAATAGCCATAGATATATGTGTATATATCTATGACTAATAGCTACTGTCTTCGCGGGGACGCGACAGCAAGCAGCGAGACCGACCGAACAATACAAATGTAAGTTGAACATTCATTTTTTTGCTGTACTTGTATAAAATATAAGCCACCTGTTTATGTATATTTGGTTAATTTTGCAGTCGGCGATGATTTTTGTACCGCGAATTATAACGTTTATTTGTACCGTCAGTTGACGTGCTATCAAGCTAGCTTTAGCTAACCTTAGCTAGCTAGCTAACAGCGGCACAGTTTAACCAACGAGTACGGAAGTTACCGGTACTTTTTGGTTTAACCACTGGCAAATAAGTGATAACCTAGCTAGCTAACGTTACATGTGTTATGTTATACTGTTGTTTACTTTGTTTAAAGGAACACGCCGACTTATTGGGACATTAGCTTATTCACGGTAACCCCGACAGTTGGACAAGTCAATACATACCCTTCTCATCTCCGTGCGTGTCGTAACTCTGTCTGTCTGACGGCTCCACCATTAGCTTAGCCTAGCCAAAGTCCTTTTAGGCAAGTCCAGAGTGATAGAGAAGACAGAGTGGCGACACTCCCATTGGACTCCGTTGTACGCTTTTTGCCGCCTACTTCCGGGGTATGCAGTCTCGCATAGTTCCAAACAATCCATTCACGGCGTCGGACTCCATTCATTTCCATTGCTGGCTGTCGAGTAACTTCTGAGGTAAGTTGATTAAATAGCTACCTCTTTTGAATTGTCAACTCTATATTTTATCAGAGGCCCTTTATGATGCATATACCGATCTTTATTTGTATGTGCACAGCGTTATTAGCTAGCAATATACGACCAATTGCCTGCTAGTTTGTTAGCTCAACTTCGCCAGCTGTGAAGGTATCGCTACACCAACAATTACGAAGTTCAGTAGTGAATCTATGACAACTTTTATTTAGTTAGTTATTGATGTTGGATTACTAGGATCATTACGGTTGATTAAGGACGGATTTTATTTAGGTTTTATCTGCTGAACCTGACGGTGTTAGCTAGTCAGCTGAGTACTGCAAGCTAGTAGAAATAAGGTTGCGTTTGTTTAATTATACCATTGAAAGGGCTGTTGGATTACATGTATAAATACAAATTATTCCACACACTAATATCAGTAAGTGATGTAAGATAATGGCATGTGTTTAATTTGAAAAAGTATTAAGGAAAATTTCAGTTTGTTTTTTCACTGTTGATTTAACTTTTTTAAGTTCAATAATTGCAAGGTATTTCCATAAGTCAATAAGTAATCATTAAATTATTGTGATTTCAATATTGACCGAAATAATTATGATCATATTTCTTTCCATATTCGAGCAGCCCTAGCTGCTGCTGGCAATGACTGCTGGCAATGACTCCTGGCTGCTGATGGCGACTGCTGGCGGTAACTGCTGGTGGCGACTGCTGGCTGCTAAAAGAAGAGGTGACTGGAGGCTGCAGACGGTCTGCCGGGAATGGAGAGGCCAAATACATCCATGGCAACCAGTAAGATGTTTGGCAGTGGCCTAGATGTTATGACCTTAGGTGAGGAGGTCTACTGTGTTGAAATTGGCTTCTTAGTCTGACTCTTGCTGCCAAGGTACCCCTTATCACGGCTGTTTACCTTCCTCTCAGCCATGATGCACTTTAATTGAATCCTTAACCCCAGCCTGATATATGTGGAGGATTTTTTTGTTTATTAATCACTTATACTATTCCCCCCTGTTCCTTCACTTTGTTCTTGTTTTTCAAGTAAGATACACAGCACACCTGTTCATTTGTTGTTCTTTTTCCACTCATGACTAACTTTGTTTTATTTATTGATACCCCCTGGCTCGACTTTGTTGCTCTTATTCATACTTGTTCCCACTTGTTTTTTGTTCCACAAACCTCAGCCTGATATATGTGGAGAGGATTTTTCTTTTCAAAACACTCAGCATCTCAAACACTTCCCCAAAAACTCCTGGCTCCAGCTTTACATGCTGCATCCTACTTTGCAGCATGTGGATGTTAGGCAGTAGAATCTGCATTTGCTGGAGGATTTTATAACCAGTGGTGCCAGCAGTAAATCTTATGTGTATTGCTTTTTTTTTTAAATTGTCTCCTTTCCCCACTGTATAACTTTTTTTGTACTTGTTCTTGTTGTGTCACTCATTGTTTAATAAAAAAAATACATTTCATTCATCCAAGTGTAATGAGTTATTACTTGTTATTAATATTCTTTAATATTGTTATGTTGTAATTGTTGGAGCTTGTATTGAAAGACAAATTTCCGTGTACACGGACAATAAAGTGCTATCTTATCTTATATTTGATACTTTGCATATGGCTTAGTCTTAAAATGATCATGGTTGTGTGGTAAACTCGTGCCTCATCAGAAGAAGTGGGCTGGACACTAAATGCTGAATGGACTGTTGCTACTCTGCTTTCTCAGTCGCTCTCTGACCACGGGTAAGTGAATCGGAATTACAAGGAAAATACAATAGTCCAGATGTGCAAAAAATAACATCTTTAGTCATCTTTGATTTAAAAACCGATGTGTTAAGGTTAAGCCGCTAAAGACAGTAGCCTAGTTCTACCCTTGCTAACAAGGACGTGAAGCTTTCCCTCCAAAACTTAAAAACGTATCTATACATAGCTTTCAGTTGTCACCCTACTAAATGTAAAACTGACATTTACAAAATATGCAATAATGCAATTACAATCAAACAAGTACATGGGTATGTGATTTTATTTATATTTACCATTCAAAATCGCAATCGCTGCTGTCAGTCCCATAGTAGAACATGACAGCGCTGCGTGTGTTTGGAACTATACAGGCTTACATGAACCACGTGACCACCCCGCTAGCGAGATCAACGAGTGTCGCAACTCTTACTATCTCTGTGGCTCTGGGCAAGTCATGCCACTGGCCGCCATCTTGGCAACGCCTCCGGGCAGCGAAATTACGAATCCTGTTAGTACCCGATCCGTTCCGTCTGCCCGATCCGTTCTTCGCATGCGCATAATTGCGTAGCAGAAAACCTGTGCGATTTGTACCACGCATGCGTTAAAAAACACTTGACGGCAACTGGCAGCATATTTTTCTTGACGTCATTGTTGTATTGTTTATGTTGATAGTTTTACTGGTAATACTTTGTCTTGACCATAGACCATTCATTAATTATTAATATACCTGTCTATGGTCTTGACTAATAACGCAACGAAGTGTGAACGTACAAAAGTGTCCTTTCAAAGACGGGATGACAGCTCTTCCAGCCACCACTGCTGTATACCACTAGCTACATGCTAACGGCAGTAAACATGTCATCTTGTCGGCCATTGTTGTTAAATTCTCCCCAATTCTGGGTCTCATTCCTGCTGAAACATGTCCGATTGGGTAGTGTTTGGTTCAGAGCCTTTATCTGAGATTTCTGACGTTAGAAAGTGCTGCTTTGTTCCACTACAATCTAACGTTAGCATACTCCTAGCGGCTAACTATTATGTAGCATGCTAACGCGACATAGCTGTAATCTTGGCCAATGCTGGTAATTTCTCCCAAAATTCCGGTCACTTTAGTGCTTGGACATGTCTGGTAGTGTAGTATTTGGTTTAGAAGCCTTTATTGGTGATTTTTCGCAGTAGCAGCGGAGTATATAGCAGGACTTTACCGTGAAAAATCACCACCGTTGGCCAAGATAACAGATATGTTTCGTTAGCATGCAGCTACATAATAGTTAGCTAGGTAGTGTTGTAAAAGCATGAGCTTCTGCACATGCGCAGACGTATGCACATGCGCAGAACGGACCGGTTATCGCGCAAGTGTAGAACCGATCAGGTAGGGTCGTAAAAGCATGAGCTTCTGCGCATGCGCAGACTTATGCGCATGCGAAGAACGGATCAGGCAGACAGAACGGATCGGGTACTGACCAATGACAGTATATAAAGTGGACCCAGCGACTCCGCTGTTTTTGACGGAGAGACAAGTGAAGCCTATTACCAGCACTTTTCCGGTGATAGCCGAGCGTTACTGCGCAGCTGCAAACTGAGCTTCCCACCGTAGATGTGACGTGACCAACGTGCCTGCAAGTTGTAAGTCTTCTGGTAGCTGTGCCAAGAGAAATCTCAATCATTCCGAATCTTGCAGAGACGGAGAGCGTAGGTATATGTAAGGAGATAACATAGGCACAGGGTAATTATTGCTAACTTAAATGCTAGTTAACATTAGTAATTAAACTAAACAGCTAATGTACATCGAAACTGGGGTACAAGGTAATGGAGCCTTTCATACATTGTTGTGTTTCTTTAGAAATAAACGATGGACAAATGAAGTCTTTAAACGCTTCAGATGTACAGTTATTGGCTGTCAAAGTGACGCCAAAATGAATGGCAGTCAATGGGATGCTAACGGGGGGTGATAGCTTATTAGCATCAAAATGGCACCATAGGAGGCTTCACTCTGAGGAGAGAAGCCTGGCCACTTGGTACTGACAAATCCCACTATGGCAACGCCAAGACCCGCCCTTCAATCACTACTATTGGCCAGGCGTCCAAGGTAACGTGACCCCATTTGTTCATGTCCTATCCCCTGACCAATCCGCTATCCTAACCTTAACCACTCGAGGTGAAATGCCTAACCCCAACCAATCGAGCTGCTTCGGAGGGCGGGTCTTGGCGTTGCCATAGTGGGATTCGTAATTTTGCCTCTGGGCAGCTTTTTCGGACTAACAAGACCAGGCTCCTATCTAAATGAATGGGCAGAGAGTCAGAACTGCACTTTCACTGGTCATTGGGACATAAAAACTACATGTATAGAAACTGCAGTAAAATATGATAATAATCGCTGAAAAAGTTTGATTACTTTGCCCCAAAATAAGGTTTAAAACGCCTTTTTCCCCACAGGTTATACTGTTACTACGCATGCGCAAGGGTTCACGACACCAACTTCATTTACGTCTCTATCCAGAATGCCGGTGTTGTGCCAAGCTAGAGACAATTTAAGGACTTTGGCCAAGCACTTAAACAAATGCTCAATGTCATTTGTTTTATCAGTGTACAGTACAATATTTTGAATTATTATTTTTATTGTGTCTTGTTCTTCTTGTGTCTCACTTTTTCTTTATCTACCCCTGATATGGACAGAATTTTTTTGTAAGTAATCTCATTGTATAACGTTATGTGTTCTGTAAAATGTAAAACCCTTGAAGAAATGCTGTGCTTATTGACGTTAGGGATACAGTCAGCATATAACCAGAGACAATTTATATTACGTTCCCATCTATATTTACACAACGCACACATACACTGCATACCAAATCTGCCGCCTTTTCAAAAACAGTAACGTATTTTGGCGGACAAAAATAACGTTAGCATCAAGACGTACATTTCTAAAGCTAGAGACAATTTAGAGCTACTCCATAACTTATATTTTACTTTTTTACTTTAAAGTACATATGCCACATTTATGTGCCTTCTATGGGTGCAATAACAGAGTGGGATGTGGGTGATCCTTTTTCGCCTTCCCAAAGGAGAATAAAAGGTAACATTAACGTCTTAAATATTATAACCATTAACGTTAGACTCCCGGTAACGTTGGCTTGCTCCTAAGGCGGGTAGAGGTCTGCCGTTTACCCGCTCCCATACTGGGAGAAACTCCTACCCCGAGACCCTTCGATGTTACCCAGAGACAGGGCTCCATAGGCGGATGGAGATCTGCCGTTTACCCGCTCCAAAACTACCTTGATAACACAACATATTTTGTGACTTTTACTTAGAATGTAAGGTAACATATTTGTGGTCGATATAAAATGCTTTAACTAGCTTGGTAGTCTGGTGCCTTGGCGTTGTTATCACCCTCTTCCATGTGGATTCCATCTGAGCCTGTCTGACACACCACAACTCGCTGTCGCCAAATCGTCTCCGCTGTCGCAAAACCTCAACTGTGCGCATGCGTCAGTGGAACCAGATGATAGGCTTAAATGTTTCCCGGCTTGACTGTTAAAAAGCAGATGATTGGCTTTCCAGCGGGAGGGGCGGGACATGTGCATACATGTATTGAGGATTGAGGAAGTGGCATGTCTCTTCTAAATTGTCTCTGGCCTAGCGCAGATCCTGGAGGTAATTGGCTCCAATGCATTATTTTTTATTTATTTATTATTAATACATATTTGATTAATATAGGCAATAAAAAGTGATGTGAAAAAAAAGCCTGCGAGACCATGGTAAAATTGTGTTTTGGTCAGTTTGGTCACATTTTGGTCCTAACATAACATGAAGAGAACCAAAGTTCTACACTGACTATCTTATATGATTATCTTTGAAGCAGCTATTCTTGTTCGATATTTTCACTTTCTAACTGAAGTAATGCTATATTGTATTAGTGTGCGCAAACTAACTCCTAAAAAACATGGAAACTCCGTAATGTTAACTGGCTTTTTAACTAGAAGAAGATCTCAGACTAGGAGGCAGGTCACTGAGGAGCGATGGTTAATGTCTGTGATTATGGAAACATGGTTGTAGTATGCAGCGTCCTGATGGGTGGAAAATGGGTGGAAAATGCTTGCAGAAAGAAAGGCTGTTGTCAGGTAAAAATGTCACAGTCAAAGAGGCTGTAGAGAAAAGTTGATGTGGAAAACCCAAGTTTTAATGATGAATGGACTGATAAGCAGGCTAGCATTTGTTTTGTATGCCTCATTTGCAATGAAATGATGCTGTTACCGGTTATCTGCTACTGTAGCAGAGCTCCAAGTAAACGCTGAACTGAGGTATGTGTTTTCAGTGTTAAACACTGCTGCAGGTTTTCATGCACGACTATTGGTGATTTACAGAGGTGGAAGACTTACTCAGATCATGTATTGCAGTAAAAGTAGAGTTACAAATTACTTGTCAGTTACAAGTCCTGCATTCAACATCTCCCTTAAGTTAAAGCACAAAAGTATTATCAAAATATACTTAAGTTCCAAAAGTGTAATATATCTTATGTAATATATTTTATTGGATTATATGATATTATAATATAATAAATTGTATTAAATATGACTGATAATTTAAACTAGAAAATGCATTTCCTGCAGAAAATGCGTGGGAATGCTGAATAGCTAAATTGCTAAAGCTAAGCTGGATGAAATAGCTTAAATCTGTAAGAACAAGTTGAAGTAATAAGAATAGTTGGAAAAGTAGGACGGACAGAGAGAGAGAGACTGGTAAGAGAAGCAGACAGACAGACAGAAAGAGAGAGACGAAAAGAGAGACAGCCAGACAGCGAGACAGCAAGACAGAAAGAGACAGGGACAGACAGACAGAAAGAGACGGGCAAGAGAAGCAGACAGACCGACAGACAGAGAGACGTGTAAGAGAGATAGACTGACAGACAGAAAGAGGGAGAGATGGGTAAGAGAAGTAGACAGACAGACAGACAGAAAGAGAGAGACTGACACACAGACTGACAGGCAGGCAGGCAGGTTGACAGACTGACACACAGGCAGGCAGGCAGACTGACACACAGACAGGCAGACAGACTGACAGGCAGGCAGGTTGACAGACAGACACACAGACTGACACACAAACAGGCAGACAGACTGACAGGCAGGCAGACAGACAGACTGACAGACAGACAGACAGACAGGCAGGTTGACAGACAGACAGACAGACAGGCAGGCATGCAGGCAGACAGACAGACAGGCAGACTTACAGACTGACAGACACACAGACAGACTGACTGACACGCAGACAGACTAACAGGCAGGCAGGTTGACACACAGACAGACAGGCAGGCAGACAGGTTGACAGACTGACACACAGACAGGTAGACAGACTGACAGGGAGGCAGGCAGGTTGACAGACTGACACACAGACAGGTAGACAGACAGGCAGGCAGGCAGGCAGGTTGACAGACTGACAGACAGACAGAACGACAGACACAGACCCAGACAGAACAACAGACACACAGACAGACAGACTGACATACTGGCAGGCGGACAGACTGACACACAGACAGACAGACAGGCTGACACACAGACAGGCAGACAGACTGACACACAGACAGACAGACTGACACACAGGCAGGCAGGCAGACAGACAGGCAGACAGACAGACACACAGACAGTCACACAGACAGACAGACAGATTGACATGCAGACAGACTGACAGGCAGGCAGGGAGGCAGGTTGACACACACACAGACAGACAGACTGACACAGACAGGCAGGCAGGCAGACACACAGACAGACAGACTGACAGGCAGGCAGGCAGGTAGACAGACTGACAGGCAGGCAGGCAGGTTGACAGACTGACACACAGGCAGGCAGGCTGACAGACAGACGCAGAGAGAGACAGACAGACAGACTGACAGGCAGGCAGACTGACACACAGACAGACAGGCAGGCAGGCAGGTTGACAGACTGACAGACAGACTGACACACAGGCAGGCAGACAGACAGACTGACAGAAAGGCAGGCAGACAGGTTGACACAGACAGACTGACAGGCAGGAAGGCAGGTTGACAGACTGACACACAGGCAGGAAGGCAGACAGAGGCAGGCAGACAGACAGACGCAGAGAGACAGACAGACAAACTGACAGGCAGGCAGGCAGACTGACACACAGACAGGCAGGCAGGCAGGTTGACAGACTGACAGACAGGCAGGCAGACAGACAGACAGACAGGCAGGCAGACAGACAGACTGACAGACAGGCAGGCAGACAGGTTGACAGGCAGGCAGGCAGGTTGACACACAGACAGACACGCAGGCAGGCAGGCAGACACACACACAGATAGACAGGCAGGCAGGCAGGCAGACAGACAGACAGACAGAAACTCAGACCCAGACAGACTTAAGATATTTGATAGGGACAGCCACAGATGCAAACATTAATATCTTAAAATTGGCTTTAATGTACACAATATAAACATGAATCTTTGCTCTGGGATCATAAATGACACAAACTGTGTAGTGTGTGACAGTAATTTGGCTGTTTTCACTGCTCTAACATAGTTTCACTTTGTAATTGTTGCTAGGTTACCAGTCAAAGCGAGTGTAAGTCAAGATATGGAGGTGCTGGCTTCGACCAAATGATGTCAGCACACTCAATGGAAGAGAGCGACTTCTTGCTGAAGCCTGAGTGCTGGGCTCCGTGGGTGTTGTCTTCCACCTGTCAATGGTAACATACCAACACACAGAAACAGGCAGGGACAGACAGACAGACACAGAGGCAGGCAGACAGACAGACTGACACACAGGCAGGCAGGCAGACAGAGGCAGGCTGACAGACAGACACAGACAGAATAACAGGCAGACAGACAGACTGACACACAGACAGGCAGACAGACAGACAGGCAGGCAGACAGTTTGACAGACTGACAGACAGACTGACACACAGACAGGTAGACAGACTTACAGGCAGACGCAGAGAGACACAGACAGACTGACAGGCAGGCAGGCAAACACACAGACAGACAGACTGACACACAGACTGACATGCAGACAGACTGACAGACAGACAGACAGACAGACAGATTGACATGCAGACAGACTGACAGGCAGGCAGGCAAGCAGGCAGGTTGACACAGACACAGACTGACTGACACACAGGCAGGTGGGCAGGTTGACACACAGACAGACAGACTGAAACACAGGCAGGCAGGCAGACACACAGATAGACAGACTGACAGGCAGGCAGGCAGGGTTGACAGATTGACAGATTGACACACAGGCAGGCAGGCAGACAGAGGCAGGCTGACAGACAGACACAGACAGAATAACAGGCAGGCAGACAGGCAGGTTGACAGACTGACAGACTGACACACAGGCAGGCAGGCAGCCTGACACAGACAGACAGACTGACACACAGACTGACACGCAGAAAGGCAGACAGACTGACAGGCAGACAGACAGACACACAGACAGGAACACAGACAGACAGAGGCAGGCTGACAGACAGACGCAGAGAGACAGGCAGACAGACTGACACACAGACAGGTAGACAGACTGACAGGCAGGCAGGTTGACACACAGACACACATGCAGGCAGGCAGGCAGACAGTTTGACAGACTGACACACAGACAGACTGACTGACACGCAGACAGGCTGACAGACTGACACACAGACAGACAGGCAGGCAGGCTGGCTAACACAGACAGACAGAGAGACTGACAGGCAGGCAGGCAGGTTGACAGACTGACACACAGGCAGGCAGGCAGACAGAGGCAGGCTGACAGACAGACGCAGAGAGACAGACGGACTGACAGGCAGGCAGGCAGACTGACACACAGACAGACAGACAGACAGGCAGGCAGGTTGACAGACTGACACACAGGCAGACAGACAGACAGACAGACAGACAGACAGAGGCAGGCTGACAGACAGACGCAGAGAGACAGCTTTGCTCTGGGATCATAAATGATACAAACTGTGTAGTGTGTGACAGTAATTGGCTGTTTTCACTGCTCTAACATAGTTTCACTTTGTAATTGTTGCTAGGTTACCAGTCAAAGCGAGTGTAAGTCAAGATATGGAGGTGCTGGCTTCGACCAAATGATGTCAGCACACTCAATGGAAGAGAGCGACTTCTTGCTGAAACCTGAGCACTGGGCTCCGTGCGTGTTGTCTTCCACCTGTCAATGGTAACATACCAACACACAGAAACAGGCAGGGACAGACAGACAGACACAGAGGCAGGCAGACAGACAGACTGGCACACTGACAGACAGACAGATTGACATGCAGACAGACAGACTGACACACAGACAGGCAGACAGACAGACAGGCAGGCAGACAGTTTGACAGACTGACACACAGACAGGTAGACAGACTTACAGGCAGACGCAGAGAGACACAGACAGACTGACAGGCAGGCAGGCAAACACACAGACAGACAGACTGACACACAGACTGACATGCAGACAGACTGAGAGACAGACAGACAGACAGACAGATTGACATGCAGACAGACTGACAGGCAGGCAGGCAAGCAGGCAGGTTGACACAGACACAGACTGACTGACACACAGGCAGGTGGGCAGGTTGACACACAGACAGACAGACTGAAACACAGGCAGGCAGGCAGACACACAGATAGACAGACTGACAGGCAGGCAGGCAGGTTGACAGATTGACAGATTGACACAGACTGACTGACATGCAGACAGGCAGACAGACTGACACACAGACAGGTAGACAGACTGACAGGCAGGCATGCAGGTTGACACACAGACAGACTGACTGACACGCTGACAGACTGACAGACAGGCAGGCAGACAGGTTGACAGACTGACAAACAGACAGGCAGACAGGCAGGCAGGCAGGCTAACACAGACAGACAGACGGACAGACAGACTGACAGGCAGGCAGGTTGACAGACTGACACACAGGCAGGCAGACAGAGGCAGGCTGACAGACAGACACAGACAGAATAACAGGCAGGCAGACCGGCAGGCAGGCAGGTTGACAGACTGACAGTCGGACTGACACACAGGCAGGCAGGCAGGCAGGCAGGCAGGCAGGCAGGCAGGCAGGCAGGCAGGCAGGCAGCCTGACACAGACAGACAGACTGACAGGCAGACAGACAGACACACAGACAGGAACACAGACAGACTGACACACAGACAGACTGACACACAGACAGACAGGCAGGCAGGCAGGTTGACACACAGACAGACAGACTGACACGCAGACAGACTGACATGCAGGCAGGCAGGCAGGTTGACACACAGACAGACAGACTGACACAGACAGGCAGGCAGGCAGACACACAGATAGACAGACTGACAGGCAGGCAGGTTGACAGACTGACACAGACTGACAGACTGACAGGCAGGCAGGTTGACAGACTGACACAGACTGACAGACTGACACGCAGACAGGCAGACAGGTTGACACACAGACACACATGCAGGCAGGCAGGCAGGCAGACAGTTTGACAGACTGACACACAGACAGACTGACACACAGGCAGGCAGACAGACAGACTGACAGAAAGGCAGGCAGACAGGTTGACACAGACAGACTGACAGGCAGGAAGGCAGGTTGACAGACTGACACACAGGCAGGAAGGCAGACAGAGGCAGGCAGACAGACAGACGCAGAGAGACAGACAGACAAACTGACAGGCAGGCAGGCAGACTGACACACAGACAGGCAGGCAGGCAGGTTGACAGACTGACAGACAGGCAGGCAGACAGACAGACAGACAGGCAGGCAGACAGACAGACTGACAGACAGGCAGGCAGACAGGTTGACAGGCAGGCAGGCAGGTTGACACACAGACAGACACGCAGGCAGGCAGGCAGACACACACACAGATAGACAGGCAGGCAGGCAGGCAGACAGACAGACAGACAGAAACTCAGACCCAGACAGACTTAAGATATTTGATAGGGACAGCCACAGATGCAAACATTAATATCTTAAAATTGGCTTTAATGTACACAATATAAACATGAATCTTTGCTCTGGGATCATAAATGACACAAACTGTGTAGTGTGTGACAGTAATTTGGCTGTTTTCACTGCTCTAACATAGTTTCACTTTGTAATTGTTGCTAGGTTACCAGTCAAAGCGAGTGTAAGTCAAGATATGGAGGTGCTGGCTTCGACCAAATGATGTCAGCACACTCAATGGAAGAGAGCGACTTCTTGCTGAAGCCTGAGTGCTGGGCTCCGTGGGTGTTGTCTTCCACCTGTCAATGGTAACATACCAACACACAGAAACAGGCAGGGACAGACAGACAGACACAGAGGCAGGCAGACAGACAGACTGACACACAGGCAGGCAGGCAGACAGAGGCAGGCTGACAGACAGACACAGACAGAATAACAGGCAGACAGACAGACTGACACACAGACAGGCAGACAGACAGACAGGCAGGCAGACAGTTTGACAGACTGACAGACAGACTGACACACAGACAGGTAGACAGACTTACAGGCAGACGCAGAGAGACACAGACAGACTGACAGGCAGGCAGGCAAACACACAGACAGACAGACTGACACACAGACTGACATGCAGACAGACTGACAGACAGACAGACAGACAGATTGACATGCAGACAGACTGACAGGCAGGCAGGCAGGCAAGCAGGCAGGTTGACACAGACACAGACTGACTGACACACAGGCAGGTGGGCAGGTTGACACACAGACAGACAGACTGAAACACAGGCAGGCAGGCAGACACACAGATAGACAGACTGACAGGCAGGCAGGCAGGGTTGACAGATTGACAGATTGACACACAGGCAGGCAGGCAGACAGAGGCAGGCTGACAGACAGACACAGACAGAATAACAGGCAGGCAGACAGGCAGGTTGACAGACTGACAGACTGACACACAGGCAGGCAGGCAGCCTGACACAGACAGACAGACTGACACACAGACTGACACGCAGAAAGGCAGACAGACTGACAGGCAGACAGACAGACACACAGACAGGAACACAGACAGACAGAGGCAGGCTGACAGACAGACGCAGAGAGACAGGCAGACAGACTGACACACAGACAGGTAGACAGACTGACAGGCAGGCAGGTTGACACACAGACACACATGCAGGCAGGCAGGCAGACAGTTTGACAGACTGACACACAGACAGACTGACTGACACGCAGACAGGCTGACAGACTGACACACAGACAGACAGGCAGGCAGGCTGGCTAACACAGACAGACAGAGAGACTGACAGGCAGGCAGGCAGGTTGACAGACTGACACACAGGCAGGCAGGCAGACAGAGGCAGGCTGACAGACAGACGCAGAGAGACAGACGGACTGACAGGCAGGCAGGCAGACTGACACACAGACAGACAGACAGACAGGCAGGCAGGTTGACAGACTGACACACAGGCAGACAGACAGACAGACAGACAGAGGCAGGCTGACAGACAGACGCAGAGAGACAGCTTTGCTCTGGGATCATAAATGATACAAACTGTGTAGTGTGTGACAGTAATTGGCTGTTTTCACTGCTCTAACATAGTTTCACTTTGTAATTGTTGCTAGGTTACCAGTCAAAGCGAGTGTAAGTCAAGATATGGAGGTGCTGGCTTCGACCAAATGATGTCAGCACACTCAATGGAAGAGAGCGACTTCTTGCTGAAACCTGAGCACTGGGCTCCGTGCGTGTTGTCTTCCACCTGTCAATGGTAACATACCAACACACAGAAACAGGCAGGGACAGACAGACAGACACAGAGGCAGGCAGACAGACAGACTGGCACACTGACAGACAGACAGATTGACATGCAGACAGACAGACTGACACACAGACAGGCAGACAGACAGACAGGCAGGCAGACAGTTTGACAGACTGACACACAGACAGGTAGACAGACTTACAGGCAGACGCAGAGAGACACAGACAGACTGACAGGCAGGCAGGCAAACACACAGACAGACAGACTGACACACAGACTGACATGCAGACAGACTGAGAGACAGACAGACAGACAGACAGATTGACATGCAGACAGACTGACAGGCAGGCAGGCAAGCAGGCAGGTTGACACAGACACAGACTGACTGACACACAGGCAGGTGGGCAGGTTGACACACAGACAGACAGACTGAAACACAGGCAGGCAGGCAGACACACAGATAGACAGACTGACAGGCAGGCAGGCAGGTTGACAGATTGACAGATTGACACAGACTGACTGACATGCAGACAGGCAGACAGACTGACACACAGACAGGTAGACAGACTGACAGGCAGGCATGCAGGTTGACACACAGACAGACTGACTGACACGCTGACAGACTGACAGACAGGCAGGCAGACAGGTTGACAGACTGACAAACAGACAGGCAGACAGGCAGGCAGGCAGGCTAACACAGACAGACAGACGGACAGACAGACTGACAGGCAGGCAGGTTGACAGACTGACACACAGGCAGGCAGACAGAGGCAGGCTGACAGACAGACACAGACAGAATAACAGGCAGGCAGACCGGCAGGCAGGCAGGTTGACAGACTGACAGTCGGACTGACACACAGGCAGGCAGGCAGGCAGGCAGGCAGGCAGGCAGGCAGGCAGGCAGGCAGCCTGACACAGACAGACAGACTGACAGGCAGACAGACAGACACACAGACAGGAACACAGACAGACTGACACACAGACAGACTGACACACAGACAGACAGGCAGGCAGGCAGGTTGACACACAGACAGACAGACTGACACGCAGACAGACTGACATGCAGGCAGGCAGGCAGGTTGACACACAGACAGACAGACTGACACAGACAGGCAGGCAGGCAGACACACAGATAGACAGACTGACAGGCAGGCAGGTTGACAGACTGACACAGACTGACAGACTGACAGGCAGGCAGGTTGACAGACTGACACAGACTGACAGACTGACACGCAGACAGGCAGACAGGTTGACACACAGACACACATGCAGGCAGGCAGGCAGGCAGACAGTTTGACAGACTGACACACAGACAGACTGACACACAGACAGACAGGCAGGCTAACACAGACAGACAGACAGACAGACAGACTGACAGGCAGGCAGGCAGGTTGACAGACTGACACACAGGCAGGCAGGCAGACAGAGGCAAGCTGACAGACAGACGCAGAGAGACAGACGGACTGACAGGCTGGCAGGCAGACTGACACACAGATAGGTAGACAGACTGACAGGCAGGCAGGTTGACACACAGACACACATGCAGGCAGGCAGGCAGACAGTTTGACAGACTGACACACAGACAGGCAGACAGACTGACACACAGACAGACAGGCAGGCAGGCAGGCAGGCTAACACGGACAGACAGACTGACAGGCAGGCAGGCAGGTTGACAGACTGACACACAGGCAGTCAGACAGACAGACAGAGGCAGGCTGACAGACAGACGCAGAGAGACAGGCAGACAGACTGACACACAGACAGACAGGCAGGCAGGCTGACGCAGACAGACTGGCAGGCAGGTTGACAGACTGACAGACAGACTGACACACAGGCAGGCAGACAGACAGACAGAAACTCAGACCCAGACAGACAGAATTAAGATATTTGATAGGGACAGCCACAGATGCAAACATTAATATCTTAAAATTGGCTTTAATGTACACAATATAAACATGAAGCTTTGCTCTGGGATCATAAATGATACAAACTATGTAGTGTGTGACAGTAATTTGGCTGTTTTCACTGCTCTAACATAGTTTCACTTTGTAATTGTTGCTAGGTTACCAGTCAAAGCGAGTGTAAGTCAAGATATGGAGGTGCTGGCTTCGACCAAATGATGTCAGCACACTCAATGGAAGAGAGCGACTTCTTGCTGAAGCCTGAGCATTGGGCTTCGTGGGTGTTGTCTTCCACCTGTCAATGGTAACATACCAACACACAGAAACAGGCAGGGACAGACAGACAGACACAGAGGCAGGCAGACAGACAGACTGGCACACTGACAGACAGACAGATTGACATGCAGACAGACTGACAGGCAGGCAGGTTGACACAGACACAGACAGACTGACACACAGGCAGGCAGGCAGGTTGACACACAGACAGACAGACTGACAGGCAGGCAGGCAGGTTGACAGACTGACACACAGGCAGGCAGGCAGACAGAGGCAGGCTGACAGACAGACAGACTGACAGACAGGCAGACAGACAGACAGGCAGGCAGACAGTTTGACAGACTGACAGACAGACTGACACACAGACAGGTAGACAGACTTACAGGCAGACGCAGAGAGACACAGACAGACTGGCAGGCAGGCAGGCAGGTTGATAGACTGACAGGCAGACAGACAGACACACAGACAGGAACACAGACAGACTGACACACAGACAGGCAGACAGACTGATAGAGAGACAGGCAGGCCGGAAGGCAGACAGACAGACAGACACGCAGACAGACTGACATGCAGGCAGGCAGGCAGGTTGACACACAGACAGACAGACTGACACAGGCAGGCAGGCAGGCAGACACACAGATAGACAGACAGACTGACAGGCAGGCAGGTTGACAGACTGACACAGACTGACAGACTGACACGCAGACAGGCAGACAGACTGACACACAGACAGGTAGACAGACTGACAGGCAGGCAGGCAGGCAGGTTGACACACAGACACACATGCAGGCAGGCAGACAGACAGTTTGACAGACTGACACACAGACAGACTGACTGACACGCAGACAGGCTGACAGACTGACAGACAGGCAGGCAGACAGGTTGACAGACTGACACACAGACAGGCAGACAGACTGACACACAGACAGACAGGCAGGCAGACAGACAGGCAGGCAGACAGTTTGACAGACTGACAGACAGACTGACACACAGACAGGTAGACAGACTTACAGGCAGACGCAGAGAGACACAGACAGACTGACAGGCAGGCAGGCAGGTTGACAGACTGACAGACAGACAGAAATGCAGGCTGACAGACAGACAGACAGACAGACTGACTGGCAGGCAGGTTGACAGACTGACACAGACTGACAGACTGACACGCAGACAGGTAGACAGGTAGACAGACTGACAGGCAGGCAGGCAGGCAGGCAGGCAGGTTGACACACAGACACGCAGGCAGGCAGGCAGACAGTTTGACAGACTGACACACAGACAGACTGACTGACACGCAGACAGGCTGACAGACTGACAGACAGGCAGGCAGACAGGCTGACACACAGACAGGCAGACAGACAGACAGGCAGGCAGGCAGGCTAACACAGACAGACAGACAGACTGACAGTCAGGCAGGCAGGTTGACAGACTGACAGTCGGACTGACACACAGGCAGGCAGGCAGGCAGGCAGGCAGCCTGACACAGACAGACAGACTGACAGGCAGACAGACTGACACACAGACAGGAACACAGACAGACTGACACACAGACAGACTGACGCACAGACAGACAGGCAGGCTAACACAGACAGACAGACAGACAGACTGACAGGCAGGCAGGCAGGCAGGTTGACAGACTGACACACAGGCAGGCAGGCAGACAGAGGCAAGCTGACAGACAGACGCAGAGAGACAGACGGACTGACAGGCAGGCAGGCAGACTGACACACAGACAGACAGACAGACAGACAGGCAGGCAGGCAGGTTGACAGACTGACACACAGGCAGTCAGACACACAGACAGAGGCAGGCTGACAGACAGACGCAGAGAGACAGGCAGACAGACTGACACACAGATAGGTAGACAGACTGACAGGCAGACAGTTTGACAGACTGACACACAGACACACATGCAGGCAGGCAGGCAGACAGTTTGACAGACTGACACACAGAAAGACTGACTGACACGCAGACAGGCTGACAGACTGACAGACAGGCAGGCAGACAGGTTGACAGACTGACACACAGACAGGCAGACAGACTGACACACAGACAGACAGGCAGGCAGGCAGGCTAACACAGACAGACAGACTGACAGGCAGGCAGGCAGGTTGACAGACTGACACACAGGCAGTCAGGCAGACAGACAGAGGCAGGCTGACAGACAGACGCAGAGAGACAGACAGGCAGGCAGGCAGGTTGACAGACTGACAGTCTGACTGACACACAGGCAGGGAGACAGACAGACAGACAGACAGACAGACAGACGCAAGCTGACAGACAGATGCAGAGAGACAGACAGGTAGACAGACTGACAGGCAGGCAGACAGGTTGACAGACTGACACACAGGCAGGCAGGCAGAGGCAGGCTGACAGACAGACTGACACACAGGCAGGCAGGCAGGTTGACACACAGACAGACAGACTGACACACAGGCAGGCAGGCAGGTTGACACACAGACAGACAGACTGACACAGACAGGCAGGCAGGCAGACAGACACACAGATAGACAGACAGACTGACAGGCAGGCAGGTTGACAGACTGACACAGACTGACAGACTGACACGCAGACAGGCAGACAGACTGACATGCAGGCAGGCAGGTTGACACACAGGCAGACAGACTGACACACAGGCAGGCAGGCAGGTTGACACACAGACAGACAGACTGACACACAGGCAGGCAGGTTGACACACAGACAGACAGACTGACACAGACAGGCAGGCAGGTTGACAGACTGACACAGACTGACAGACTGACACGCAGACAGGCAGACAGACTGACACACAGACAGGTAGACAGACTGACAGGCAGGCAGGCAGGCAGGTTGACACACAGACACACATGCAGGCAGGCAGGCAGGCAGACAGTTTGACAGACTGACACACAGACAGACTGACTGACACGCAGACAGACTGACAGACAGGCAGGCAGACAGGTTTACAGACTGACACACAGACAGGCAGACAGACTGACACACAGACAGACAGGCAGGCAGGCAGGCTAACACAGACAGACAGAGAGACTGACAGGCAGGCAGGCAGGTTGACAGACTGACACACAGGCAGGCAGGCAGACAGAGGCAGGCTGACAGACAGACGCAGAGAGACAGACGGACTGACAGGCAGGCAGGCAGACTGACACACAGACACAGACAGACAGGCAGGCAGGCAGGTTGACAGACTGACACACAGGCAGTCAGGCAGACAGACAGAGTCAGGCTGACAGACAGACGCAGAGAGACAGACAGGCAGACAGACTGACAGGCAGGCAGGCAGGTTGACAGACTGACAGTCTGACTGACACACAGGCAGGGAGACAGACAGACAGACAGACAGACAGAGGCAGGCTGACAGACAGACGCAGAGAGACAGACAGGTAGACAGACTGACAGGCAGGCAGACAGGTTGACAGACTGACACACAGGCAGGCAGGCAGACAGAGGCAAGCTGACAGACAGACGCAGAGAGACAGACGGACTGACAGGCAGGCAGGCAGACTGACACACAGACAGACAGACAGGCAGGCAGGCAGGTTGACAGACTGACACACAGGCAGTCAGGCAGACAGACAGAGGCAGGCTGACAGACAAACGCAGAGAGACAGACAGACAGACAGACTGACAGGCAGGCAGGCAGGTTGACAGACTGACAGACAGACTGACACACAGGCAGACAGACAGACAGACAGACAGACAGACAGATACTCAGACCCAGACAGACAGACTTAAGATATTTGATAGGGACAGCCACAGATGCAAACATTAATATCTTAAAATTGGCTTTAATGTACACAATATAAACATGAAGCTTTGCTCTGGGATCATAAATGATACAAACTGTGTAGTGTGTGACACACAGCCAGGCAGGCAGACAGAGGCAGGCTGACAGACAGACAGACTGACAGACAGACAGGCAGGCAGACAGTTTGACAGACTGACAGACAGACTGACACACAGACAGGTAGACAGACTTACAGGCAGACGCAGAGAGACACAGACAGACTGACAGGCAGGCAGGCAGGTTGACAGACTGACAGACAGACAGAAATGCAGGCTGTCAGACAGACAGACAGACAGACTGACTGGCAGGCAGGTTGACAGACTGACACAGACTGACAGACTGACACGCAGACAGGTAGACAGGTAGACAGACTGACAGGCAGGCAGGCAGGCAGGCAGGCAGGTTGACACACAGACACACATGCAGGCAGGCAGGCAGACAGTTTGACAGACTGACACACAGACAGACTGACTGACACGCAGACAGGCTGACAGACTGACAGACAGGCAGGCAGACAGGCTGACACACAGACAGGCAGACAGACAGACAGGCAGGCAGGCAGGCTAACACAGACAGACAGACAGACTGACAGTCAGGCAGGCAGGTTGACAGACTGACAGTCGGACTGACACACAGGCAGGCAGGCAGGCAGGCAGGCAGCCTGACACAGACAGACAGACTGACAGGCAGACAGACTGACACACAGACAGGAACACAGACAGACTGACACACAGACAGACTGACACACAGACAGACAGGCAGGCTAACACAGACAGACAGACAGACAGACTGACAGGCAGGCAGGCAGGCAGGTTGACAGACTGACACACAGGCAGGCAGGCAGACAGAGGCAAGCTGACAGACAGACGCAGAGAGACAGACGGACTGACAGGCAGGCAGGCAGACTGACACACAGACAGACAGACAGACAGGCAGGCAGGCAGGTTGACAGACAGAGGCAGGCTGACAGACAAACGCAGAGAGACAGACAGACAGACAGACTGACAGGCAGGCAGGCAGGTTGACAGACTGACAGACAGACTGACACACAGGCAGACAGACAGACAGACAGACAGACAGACAGACAGACAGACAGACAGACAGATACTCAGACCCAGACAGACAGACTTAAGATATTTGATAGGGACAGCCACAGATGCAAACATTAATATCTTAAAATTGGCTTTAATGTACACAATATAAACATGAAGCTTTGCTCTGGGATCATAAATGATACAAACTGTGTAGTGTGTGACAGTAATTTGGCTGTTTTCACTGCTCTAACATAGTTTCACTTTGTAATTGTTGCTAGGTTACCAGTCAAAGCGAGTGTAAGTCAAGATATGGAGGTGCTGGCTTCGACCAAATGATGTCAGCACACTCAATGGAAGAGAGCGACTTCTTGCTGAAACCTGAGCACTGGGCTCCGTGGGTGTTGTCTTCCACCTGTCAATGGTAACATACCAACACACAGAAACAGGCAGGGACAGACAGACAGACACAGAGGCAGGCAGACAGACTGGCACACAGACAGACAGACAGACAGACAGATTGACATGCAGACAGACTGACAGGCAGGCAGGTTGACACAGAGACAGACAGACTGACACACAGGCAGGCAGGTTGACACACAGATAGACAGACTGACAGGCAGGCAGGCAGGTTGACAGACTGGCAGGCAGGCAGGCAGGCAGGCAGACAGAGGCAGGCTGACAGACACAGACAGAATAACAGACAGGCAGACAGACAGACAGACAGACTGACACACAGACAGGCAGGCAGACAGTTTGACAGACTGACAGACAGACTGACACACAGACAGGTAGACAGACTTACAGGCAGACGCAGAGAGACACAGACAGACTGACAGGCAGGCAGGCAGGTTGACAGACTGACACACAGGCAGGCAGGCAGACAGAGGCAGGCTGACAGACACAGACAGAATAACAGGCAGGCAGACAGACAGACTGACACACAGGCAGGCAGGCAGACAGACAGACAGACAGATAGACAGACTGACAGGCAGGCAGGCAGGCAGGTTGACAGACTGACACACAGCCAGGCAGGCAGACAGAGGCAGGCTGACAGACAGACAGACTGACAGACAGACAGGCAGGCAGACAGTTTGACAGACTGACAGACAGACTGACACACAGACAGGTAGACAGACTTACAGGCAGACGCAGAGAGACACAGACAGACTGACAGGCAGGCAGGCAGGTTGACAGACTGACAGACAGACAGAAATGCAGGCTGACAGACAGACAGACAGACAGACTGACTGGCAGGCAGGTTGACAGACTGACACAGACTGACAGACTGACACGCAGACAGGTAGACAGGTAGACAGACTGACAGGCAGGCAGGCAGGCAGGCAGGCAGGTTGACACACAGACACACATGCAGGCAGGCAGGCAGACAGTTTGACAGACTGACACACAGACAGACTGACTGACACGCAGACAGGCTGACAGACTGACAGACAGGCAGGCAGACAGGCTGACACACAGACAGGCAGACAGACAGACAGGCAGGCAGGCAGGCTAACACAGACAGACAGACAGACTGACAGTCAGGCAGGCAGGTTGACAGACTGACAGTCGGACTGACACACAGGCAGGCAGGCAGGCAGGCAGGCAGCCTGACACAGACAGACAGACTGACAGGCAGACAGACTGACACACAGACAGGAACACAGACAGACTGACACACAGACAGACTGACACACAGACAGACAGGCAGGCTAACACAGACAGACAGACAGACAGACTGACAGGCAGGCAGGCAGGCAGGTTGACAGACTGACACACAGGCAGGCAGGCAGACAGAGGCAGGCTGACAGACAGACGCAGAGAGAAAGACAGGCAGACAGGCAGGTTGACAGACTGACAGTCTGACTGACACACAGGCAGGGAGACAGACAGACAGACAGACAGACAGAGGCAGGCTGACAGACAGACGCAGAGAGACAGACAGGTAGACAGACTGACAGGCAGGCAGACAGGTTGACACAGACAGACAGACTGACAGGCAGGCAGGCAGGTTGACAGACTGACACACAGGCAGGCAGGCAGACAGAGGCAAGCTGACAGACAGACGCAGAGAGACAGACGGACTGACAGGCAGGCAGGCAGACTGACACACAGACAGACAGACAGACCTGCAGGCAGGCAGGTTGACAGACAGAGGCAGGCTGACAGACAAACGCAGAGAGACAGACAGACAGACAGACTGACAGGCAGGCAGGCAGGTTGACAGACTGACAGACAGACTGACACACAGGCAGACAGACAGACAGACAGACAGACAGACAGATACTCAGACCCAGACAGACAGACTTAAGATATTTGATAGGGACAGCCACAGATGCAAACATTAATATCTTAAAATTGGCTTTAATGTACACAATATAAACATGAAGCTTTGCTCTGGGATCATAAATGATAAAAACTGTGTAGTGTGTGACAGTAATTTGGCTGTTTTCACTGCTCTAACATAGTTTCACTTTGTAATTGTTGCTAGGTTACCAGTCAAAGCGAGTGTAAGTCAAGATATGGAGGTGCTGGCTTCGACCAAATGATGTCAGCACACTCAATGGAAGAGAGCGACTTCTTGCTGAAACCTGAGCACTGGGCTCCGTGGGTGTTGTCTTCCACCTGTCAATGGTAACATACCAACACACAGAAACAGGCAGGGACAGACAGACAGACACAGAGGCAGGCAGACAGACTGGCACACAGACAGACAGACAGACAGACAGACAGACAGATTGACACACAGATAGACAGACTGACAGGCAGGCAGGCAGGTTGACAGACTGACACACAGGCAGGCAGGCAGGCAGACAGAGGCAGGCTGACAGACACAGACAGAATAACAGACAGGCAGACAGACAGACAGACAGACAGACTGACACACAGACAGGCAGGCAGACAGTTTGACAGACTGACAGACAGACTGACACACAGACAGGTAGACAGACTTACAGGCAGACGCAGAGAGACACAGACAGACTGACAGGCAGACAGGCAGGCAGGCAGGTTGACAGACTGACACACAGGCAGGCAGGCAGACAGAGGCAGGCTGACAGACACAGACAGAATAACAGGCAGGCAGACAGACAGACTGACACACAGGCAGGCAGGCAGACAGACAGACAGACAGATAGACAGACTGACAGGCAGGCAGGCAGGTTGACAGACTGACACACAGCCAGGCAGGCAGACAGAGGCAGGCTGACAGACTGACAGACAGACAGGCAGGCAGACTGACACACAGACAGGTAGACAGACTGACAGGCAGGCAGGCAGGCAGGTTGACACACAGACGCACATGCAGGCAGACAGACTGACACACAGACAGACAGGCAGGCAGGCAGGCTAACACAGACAGACAGAGAGACTGACAGGCAGGCAGGCAGGTTGACAGACTGACACACAGGCAGGCAGGCAGACAGAGGCAGGCTGACAGACAGACGCAGAGAGACAGACGGACTGACAGGCAGGCAGGCAGACTGACACACAGACAGACAGACAGACAGGCAGGCAGACAGGTTGACAGACTGACACACAGGCAGTCAGGCAGACAGACAGAGGCAGGCTGACAGACAGACGCAGAGAGACAGACAGGCAGACAGACTGACAGACTGACTGGCAGGCAGGTTGACAGACTGACACAGACTGACAGACTGACACGCAGACAGGTAGACAGACTGACAGGCAGGCAGGCAGGTTGACACACAGACACACATGCAGGCAGGCAGGCAGACAGTTTGACAGACTGACACACAGACAGACTGACTGACACGCAGACAGGCTGACAGACTGACAGACAGGCAGGCAGACAGGTTGACAGACTGACACACTGACAGGCAGACAGACAGAGGCAGGCTGACAGACAGACGCAGAGAGAAAGACAGGCAGACAGGCAGGTTGACAGACTGACAGTCTGACTGACACACAGGCAGGGAGACAGACAGACAGACAGACAGACAGACAGACAGAGGCAGGCTGACAGACAGACGCAGAGAGACAGACTGACAGGCAGGCAGAAAGGTTGACACAGACAGACAGACTGACAGGCAGGCAGGCAGGTTGACAGACTGACACACAGGCAGGCAGGCAGACAGAGGCAAGCTGACAGACAGACGCAGAGAGACAGACGGACTGACAGGCAGGCAGGCAGACTGACACACAGACAGACAGACAGACCTGCAGGCAGGCAGGTTGACAGACAGAGGCAGGCTGACAGACAAACGCAGAGAGACAGACAGACAGACAGACTGACAGGCAGGCAGGCAGGTTGACAGACTGACAGACAGACTGACACACAGGCAGACAGACAGACAGACAGACAGACAGACAGATACTCAGACCCAGACAGACAGACTTAAGATATTTGATAGGGACAGCCACAGATGCAAACATTAATATCTTAAAATTGGCTTTAATGTACACAATATAAACATGAAGCTTTGCTCTGGGATCATAAATGATACAAACTGTGTAGTGTGTGACAGTAATTTGGCTGTTTTCACTGCTCTAACATAGTTTCACTTTGTAATTGTTGCTAGGTTACCAGTCAAAGCGAGTGTAAGTCAAGATATGGAGGTGCTGGCTTCGACCAAATGATGTCAGCACACTCAATGGAAGAGAGCGACTTCTTGCTGAAACCTGAGCACTGGGCTCCGTGGGTGTTGTCTTCCACCTGTCAATGGTAACATACCAACACACAGAAACAGGCAGGGACAGACAGACAGACACAGAGGCAGGCAGACAGACTGGCACACAGACAGACAGACAGACAGACAGATTGACATGCAGACAGACTGACAGGCAGGCAGGTTGACACAGAGACAGACAGACTGACACACAGGCAGGCAGGTTGACACACAGATAGACAGACTGACAGGCAGGCAGGCAGGTTGACAGACTGGCAGGCAGGCAGGCAGGCAGGCAGACAGAGGCAGGCTGACAGACACAGACAGAATAACAGACAGGCAGACAGACAGACAGACAGACTGACACACAGACAGGCAGGCAGACAGTTTGACAGACTGACAGACAGACTGACACACAGACAGGTAGACAGACTTACAGGCAGACGCAGAGAGACACAGACAGACTGACAGGCAGGCAGGCAGGTTGACAGACTGACACACAGGCAGGCAGGCAGACAGAGGCAGGCTGACAGACACAGACAGAATAACAGGCAGGCAGACAGACAGACTGACACACAGGCAGGCAGGCAGACAGACAGACAGACAGATAGACAGACTGACAGGCAGGCAGGCAGGCAGGTTGACAGACTGACACACAGCCAGGCAGGCAGACAGAGGCAGGCTGACAGACAGACAGACTGACAGACAGACAGGCAGGCAGACAGTTTGACAGACTGACAGACAGACTGACACACAGACAGGTAGACAGACTTACAGGCAGACGCAGAGAGACACAGACAGACTGACAGGCAGGCAGGCAGGTTGACAGACTGACAGACAGACAGAAATGCAGGCTGACAGACAGACAGACAGACAGACTGACTGGCAGGCAGGTTGACAGACTGACACAGACTGACAGACTGACACGCAGACAGGTAGACAGGTAGACAGACTGACAGGCAGGCAGGCAGGCAGGCAGGCAGGTTGACACACAGACACACATGCAGGCAGGCAGGCAGACAGTTTGACAGACTGACACACAGACAGACTGACTGACACGCAGACAGGCTGACAGACTGACAGACAGGCAGGCAGACAGGCTGACACACAGACAGGCAGACAGACAGACAGGCAGGCAGGCAGGCTAACACAGACAGACAGACAGACTGACAGTCAGGCAGGCAGGTTGACAGACTGACAGTCGGACTGACACACAGGCAGGCAGGCAGGCAGGCAGGCAGCCTGACACAGACAGACAGACTGACAGGCAGACAGACTGACACACAGACAGGAACACAGACAGACTGACACACAGACAGACTGACACACAGACAGACAGGCAGGCTAACACAGACAGACAGACAGACAGACTGACAGGCAGGCAGGCAGGCAGGTTGACAGACTGACACACAGGCAGGCAGGCAGACAGAGGCAGGCTGACAGACAGACGCAGAGAGAAAGACAGGCAGACAGGCAGGTTGACAGACTGACAGTCTGACTGACACACAGGCAGGGAGACAGACAGACAGACAGACAGACAGAGGCAGGCTGACAGACAGACGCAGAGAGACAGACAGGTAGACAGACTGACAGGCAGGCAGACAGGTTGACACAGACAGACAGACTGACAGGCAGGCAGGCAGGTTGACAGACTGACACACAGGCAGGCAGGCAGACAGAGGCAAGCTGACAGACAGACGCAGAGAGACAGACGGACTGACAGGCAGGCAGGCAGACTGACACACAGACAGACAGACAGACCTGCAGGCAGGCAGGTTGACAGACAGAGGCAGGCTGACAGACAAACGCAGAGAGACAGACAGACAGACAGACTGACAGGCAGGCAGGCAGGTTGACAGACTGACAGACAGACTGACACACAGGCAGACAGACAGACAGACAGACAGACAGACAGATACTCAGACCCAGACAGACAGACTTAAGATATTTGATAGGGACAGCCACAGATGCAAACATTAATATCTTAAAATTGGCTTTAATGTACACAATATAAACATGAAGCTTTGCTCTGGGATCATAAATGATAAAAACTGTGTAGTGTGTGACAGTAATTTGGCTGTTTTCACTGCTCTAACATAGTTTCACTTTGTAATTGTTGCTAGGTTACCAGTCAAAGCGAGTGTAAGTCAAGATATGGAGGTGCTGGCTTCGACCAAATGATGTCAGCACACTCAATGGAAGAGAGCGACTTCTTGCTGAAACCTGAGCACTGGGCTCCGTGGGTGTTGTCTTCCACCTGTCAATGGTAACATACCAACACACAGAAACAGGCAGGGACAGACAGACAGACACAGAGGCAGGCAGACAGACTGGCACACAGACAGACAGACAGACAGACAGACAGACAGATTGACACACAGATAGACAGACTGACAGGCAGGCAGGCAGGTTGACAGACTGACACACAGGCAGGCAGGCAGGCAGACAGAGGCAGGCTGACAGACACAGACAGAATAACAGACAGGCAGACAGACAGACAGACAGACAGACTGACACACAGACAGGCAGGCAGACAGTTTGACAGACTGACAGACAGACTGACACACAGACAGGTAGACAGACTTACAGGCAGACGCAGAGAGACACAGACAGACTGACAGGCAGACAGGCAGGCAGGCAGGTTGACAGACTGACACACAGGCAGGCAGGCAGACAGAGGCAGGCTGACAGACACAGACAGAATAACAGGCAGGCAGACAGACAGACTGACACACAGGCAGGCAGGCAGACAGACAGACAGACAGATAGACAGACTGACAGGCAGGCAGGCAGGCAGGTTGACAGACTGACACACAGCCAGGCAGGCAGACAGAGGCAGGCTGACAGACTGACAGACAGACAGGCAGGCAGACTGACACACAGACAGGTAGACAGACTGACAGGCAGGCAGGCAGGCAGGTTGACACACAGACGCACATGCAGGCAGACAGACTGACACACAGACAGACAGGCAGGCAGGCAGGCTAACACAGACAGACAGAGAGACTGACAGGCAGGCAGGCAGGTTGACAGACTGACACACAGGCAGGCAGGCAGACAGAGGCAGGCTGACAGACAGACGCAGAGAGACAGACGGACTGACAGGCAGGCAGGCAGACTGACACACAGACAGACAGACAGACAGGCAGGCAGACAGGTTGACAGACTGACACACAGGCAGTCAGGCAGACAGACAGAGGCAGGCTGACAGACAGACGCAGAGAGACAGACAGGCAGACAGACTGACAGACTGACTGGCAGGCAGGTTGACAGACTGACACAGACTGACAGACTGACACGCAGACAGGTAGACAGACTGACAGGCAGGCAGGCAGGCAGGCAGGTTGACACACAGACACACATGCAGGCAGGCAGGCAGACAGTTTGACAGACTGACACACAGACAGACTGACTGACACGCAGACAGGCTGACAGACTGACAGACAGGCAGGCAGACAGGTTGACAGACTGACACACTGACAGGCAGACAGACAGAGGCAGGCTGACAGACAGACGCAGAGAGAAAGACAGGCAGACAGGCAGGTTGACAGACTGACAGTCTGACTGACACACAGGCAGGGAGACAGACAGACAGACAGACAGACAGACAGAGGCAGGCTGACAGACAGACGCAGAGAGACAGACTGACAGGCAGGCAGAAAGGTTGACACAGACAGACAGACTGACAGGCAGGCAGGCAGGTTGACAGACTGACACACAGGCAGGCAGGCAGACAGAGGCAAGCTGACAGACAGACGCAGAGAGACAGACGGACTGACAGGCAGGCAGGCAGACTGACACACAGACAGACAGACAGACCTGCAGGCAGGCAGGTTGACAGACAGAGGCAGGCTGACAGACAAACGCAGAGAGACAGACAGACAGACAGACTGACAGGCAGGCAGGCAGGTTGACAGACTGACAGACAGACTGACACACAGGCAGACAGACAGACAGACAGACAGACAGACAGATACTCAGACCCAGACAGACAGACTTAAGATATTTGATAGGGACAGCCACAGATGCAAACATTAATATCTTAAAATTGGCTTTAATGTACACAATATAAACATGAAGCTTTGCTCTGGGATCATAAATGATAAAAACTGTGTGTGACAGTAATTTGGCTGTTTTCACTGCTCTAACATAGTTTCACTTTGTAATTGTTGCTAGGTTACCAGTCAAAGCGAGTGTAAGTCAAGATATGGAGGTGCTGGCTTCGACCAAATGATGTCAGCACACTCAATGGAAGAGAGCGACTTCTTGCTGAAACCTGAGCACTGGGCTCCGTGGGTGTTGTCTTCCACCTGTCAATGGTAACATACCAACACACAGAAACAGGCAGGGACAGACAGACAGACACAGAGGCAGGCAGACAGACTGGCACACAGACAGACAGACAGACAGACAGACAGACAGACAGACAGACAGATTGACACACAGATAGACAGACTGACAGGCAGGCAGGTTGACACAGAGACAGACAGACTGACACACAGGCAGGCAGGTTGACACACAGATAGACAGACTGACAGGCAGGCAGGCAGGTTGACAGACTGGCAGGCAGGCAGGCAGACAGACAGACAGACTGACACACAGACAGGCAGGCAGACAGTTTGACAGACTGACAGACAGACTGACACACAGACAGGTAGACAGACTTACAGGCAGACGCAGAGAGACACAGACAGACTGACAGGCAGGCAGGCAGGTTGACAGACTGACACACAGGCAGGCAGGCAGACAGAGGCAGGCTGACAGACACAGACAGAATAACAGGCAGGCAGACAGACAGACTGACACACAGGCAGGCAGGCAGACAGACAGACAGACAGATAGACAGACTGACAGGCAGGCAGGCAGGCAGGTTGACAGACTGACACACAGCCAGGCAGGCAGACAGAGGCAGGCTGACAGACAGACAGACTGACAGACAGACAGGCAGGCAGACAGTTTGACAGACTGACAGACAGACTGACACACAGACAGGTAGACAGACTTACAGGCAGACGCAGAGAGACACAGACAGACTGACAGGCAGGCAGACAGTTTGACAGACTGACAGACAGACTGACACACAGACAGGTAGACAGACTTACAGACAGACGCAGAGAGACAGACGGACTGACAGGCAGGCAGGCAGACTGACAGACTGACAGACAGACTGACACACAGGCAGACAGACAGACAGACAGACAGACAGATACTCAGACCCAGACAGACAGACTTAAGATATTTGATAGGGACAGCCACAGATGCAAACATTAATATCTTAAAATTGGCTTTAATGTACACAATATAAACATGAAGCTTTGCTCTGGGATCATAAATGATACAAACTGTGTAGTGCGTGACAGTAATTTGGCTGTTTTCACTGCTCTAACATAGTTTCACTTTGTAATTGTTGCTAGGTTACCAGTCAAAGCGAGTGTAAGTCAAGATATGGAGGTGCTGGCTTCGACCAAATGATGTCAGCACACTCAATGGAAGAGAGCGACTTCTTGCTGAAACCTGAGCACTGGGCTCCGTGGGTGTTGTCTTCCACCTTAGTCCACGTTAGTCCACGTATGTTCTATAAAATGCTTGACAAGAGGGATGTGTATTTTTTTGTCTATCAATGTTATATCTATGTTGTATTTGCTGTCTCTGCAACGTACTGAATGTGACACAAAGAAATCAAAGAATCAAATAAATACAATTTTTGGACTGTACTTTGTGTTTTTTTTGTCTGAAAAACTTCCTTTGTGTTCTGATTCCTTACCTATTTGTGGTTTCTAAAGAAATCACCATCTGCCCTGCTTTTAGTTCGTTTAATGGTTTTAATTTGGCTGTTACTGAGATTCTTATTCTAAAGGCAGCTATGATTCCTCAAAAACAGGGTGTTTCCTCCCATTTTATAAACATTATTTCTGATCACTCTCATGAGATGAATGTTGGCACTGGAGTAAGTGTCACTCTATGATAGTTATTTTATTATATATTATTATATTACTTACAGGAATAAGTGAATACAGGCAAGTACGTTTTGAATGTTCTGATTGCCTGGCAGACATGGAGCGAGGGTAGCCCCTAACACACAGAAAGACAGTGACACAGAAACACACCGTAAGACGAAACATACATAAAGACACAGATACACACAAAAACACGTAAACACACAGAAACACATAAATGCATATGAACACACAGAAACACACATAAACACACCGTGAGACACAGAAACACACAGAAAAACACACAAACACACCGTAACACACAGAAACACAGAAACATATATAAACACACAGAAACACACAGAAACACACCACACCGTGAGACGCAGAAACACACATGAAGACACAAAAATAAACACACAGAAACACACCGTAAGACACAGAAACACATAAAAAGACACAGAAACACACATCTGTGTTTTTCTGTGTGTTTTGTGTCTTTCTGTGTGTTTCTTTGTCTTTCTGTGTCTTTCTGTGTGTTTCTGTGTGTTTCTGTGTGTTTCTGTGTGTTCATATGCATTTATGTGTGTTTCTGTGTCTTCTGTGTGTTTCTGTGTTTTTCTGTGTGTTTCTGTGTCTAACGGTGTGTTTCTGTGAATTTCTGTATCTTACTGTGTGTTCATATGCATTTCTGTGTGCTTCTGTGTCTTCCTGTGTGAGTATGTGTGTTTTGTGTCTTCCTGTGTCTTTCTGTGTGTTTCTGTGTGTTTCTGTGTGTTTCTGTGTATTACAGTGTCTTTCTGTGTGTTTCTGTATCTTACTGTCTGTTCACACGCATTTATGTGTCTTCCTCTGTGTTTATGTCTGTTTCTGTGTGTTCACATGCATTTATGTGTGTTTCTGTGTGTTTACATGTGTTTCTGTGTGTTTCTGTGTGTTTCTGTGTGTTTCTGTGTGTTTCTGTGTATTACAGTGTCTTTCTGTGTGTTTCTGTATCTTACTGTCCACACGCATTTATGTGTCTTCCTCTGTGTTTATGTCTGTTTCTGTGTGTTCACATGCATTTATGTGTGTTTCTGTGTGTTTACATGGGTTTCTGTGTGTTTCTGTGTGTTTCTGTGTGTTTCTGTGTGTTTCTGTGTGTTTCTGTGTCTAACGGTGTGTTTCTGTGTGTTTCTGTGTGTTTCTGTGTCTAACGGTGTGTTTCTGTGTATTTCTGTATCTTACTGTGTGTTCATGTGTGTTTCTGTGTCTTCCTGTGTGATTATGTGTGTTTTGTGTCTTTCTGTGTGTTTCTGTGTGTTCACATGTATTTATGTGTGTTTCGGTGTGTTTCTGTGTCTTAGAAAGACATAGAAACAGACTTGTTTATATGTCTTTCTGTGTGTTTCGGTGTATTTCTGTGTCTTTCTGTGTGTTTCTGTGTGTTTATGTGTGTTTCTGTGTGTTTATGTGTGTTTCTGTGTGTTCACATGTATTTATGTGTGTTTCTGTGTTTTACTGTGTGTTTCTGTGTGTTTCTGTGTGTTCACATGTATTTATGTGTGTTCACATGCATTTATGTGTGTTTCTGTGTGTTTACATGTGTTTCTGTGTGTTTCTGTGTGTTCACCTGTATTTATGTGTGTTTCTGTGTTTTATGTGTGTTTCTGTGTGTTCACGTGCATTTATGTGTGTTCAGATGCATTTATGTGTGTTTCTGTGTGTTTGTTTCTGTGTGTTGGTCTGTGTTTCTGTGTGTTCACATGTATTTATGTGTGTTTCTATGTGTTTAAATGTGTTTCGGTGTGTTTCTGTGTGTTTCTGTGTGTTCACATGCATTTATGTGTGTTTCTGTGTCTTACCATATTTTTCTGTGTGTTTGTGTGTCTTACAGTTTGTTTCTATGTCTTTCTGTCTCTTTCTGTGTGTTTCTGTGTGTTTCTGTCTAACGGTGTGTTTCTGTGTATTTCCGTATCTTACTGTGTGTTCATATGCATTTCTGTGTGTTTCTGTGTCTTACGGTGTGTTTCTGTGTGTTTCTTTGTGTTCCATGCATTTATGTGTGTTTCTGTGTCTTACTGTGTGTTTCTGTGTTTATGTGTGTTCATATGCATTTATGTGTGTTCACATGCATTTATGTGTGTTTCTGTGTGTTTACATGTGTTTCGGTGTGTTTCGGTGTGTTTCGGTGTCTTACAGTCTGTTTCTATGTCTTTCTGTGTGTTTCTGTTTTTTCTGTGTGTTTCTGTGTGTTTCTGTGTCTAACGGTGTGTTTCTGTGTATTTCTGTATCTTACTGTGTCTTCCTGTGTGATTATGTGTGTTCTGTGTCTTTCTATGTGTTTCTGTGTGTTTATGTGTGTTTCTGTGTGTTCACATGCATTTATGTGTGTTTCTGTGTGTTTAAATGTCCTTCTGTGTGTTTCTGTGTGTTTCTGTGTCTAACGGTGTGTTTCTGTGTATTTCTGTATCTTACTGTGTCTTCCTGTGTGATTATGTGTGTTCTGTGTCTTTCTATGTGTTTCTGTGTGTTTATGTGTGTTTCTGTGTGTTCACATGCATTTATGTGTGTTTCTGTGTTTTACTGTGTGTTTCTGTGTGTTTCTGTGTGTTCACATGCATTAATGCGTGATTATGTGTGTTTCGTGTCTTTCTATGTCTTTCTGTGTGTTTCTGTGTGTTCACATGCATTTATGTGTGTTTCTGTGTGTTTACATGTGTTTCGGTGTGTTTCTGTGTGTTTCTGTGTGTTTGTGTGTCTTACAGTGTGTTTCTATGTCTTTCTGTCTCTTTCTGTGTGTTTCTGTGTGTTTCTGTGTCTAACGGTGTGTTCCTGTGTATTTCTGTATCTTACTGTGTGTTCATATGCATTTCTGTGTGTTTCTGTGTCTTACGGTGTGTTTCTGTGTGTTTCTTTGTGTTCCATGCATTTATGTGTGTTTCTGTGTCTTACTGTCTATGTCTTTCTGTCTCTTTCTGTGTGTTTCTGTGTGTTTCTGTGTCTAACGGTGTGTTCCTGTGTATTTCTGTATCTTACTGTGTGTTCATATGCATTTCTGTGTGTTTCTGTGTGTTTATGTGTGTTCATATGCATTTATGTGTGTTCACATGCATTTATGTGTGTTTCTGTGTGTTTACATGTGTTTCGGTGTGTTTCTGTGTGTTTCTGTGTCTTACAGTCTGTTTCTATGTCTTTCTGTGTGTTTCTGTGTCTAACGGTGTGTTTCTGTGTCTTCCTGTGTGAGTATGTGTGTTTTGTGTCTTCCTGTGTCTTTCTGTGTGTTTCTGTGTATTACAGTGTCTTTCTGTGTGTTTCTGTATCTTACTGTCTGTTCACACGCATTTATGTGTCTTCCTCTGTGATTATGTGTGTTCCTGTGTGTTCACATGCATTTATGTGTGTTTCTGTGTTTTACTGTGTGTTTCTGTGTGTTTATGTCTGTTTCTGTGTGTTCACATGCATTTATGTGTGTTTCTGTGTTTTACTGTGTGTTTCTGTGTGTTTCTGTGTGTTCACATGCATTTATGTGTGTTTCTGTGTGTTTACATGTGTTTCTTTGTCTTTCTGTGTGTTTCTGTGTGTTTCTGTGTCTAAGGTGTGTTTCTGTGTATTTCTGTATCTTACTGTGTGTTCATATGCATTTCTGTGTGTTTCTGTGTCTTACAGTGTGTTTCTATGTCTTTCTGTGTGTTTCTGTGTGTTTATGTGTGTTTCTGTGTGTTCACATGCATTTATGTGTGTTCACATGCATTTATGTGTGTTTCTGTGTGTTTAAATGTCCTTCTGTGTGTTTCTGTGTGTTTCTGTGTCTAACGGTGTGTTTCTGTGTATTTCTGTATCTTACTGTGTGTTCATGTGTGTTTCTGTGTCTTCCTGTGTGATTATGTGTGTTCTGTGTCTTTCTATGTGTTTCTGTGTGTTTATGTGTGTTTCTGTGTGTTCACATGCATTTATGTGTGTTTCTGTGTTTTACTGTGTGTTTCTGTGTGTTTCTGTGTGTTCACATGCATTAATGCGTGATTATGTGTGTTTCGTGTCTTTCTATGTCTTTCTGTGTGTTTCTGTGTGTTCACATGCATTTATGTGTGTTTCTGTGTGTTTACATGTGTTTCGGTGTGTTTCTGTGTGTTTCTGTGTGTTTGTGTGTCTTACAGTGTGTTTCTATGTCTTTCTGTCTCTTTCTGTGTGTTTCTGTGTGTTTCTGTGTCTAACGGTGTGTTCCTGTGTATTTCTGTATCTTACTGTGTGTTCATATGCATTTCTGTGTGTTTCTGTGTCTTACGGTGTGTTTCTGTGTGTTTCTTTGTGTTCCATGCATTTATGTGTGTTTCTGTGTCTTACTGTCTATGTCTTTCTGTCTCTTTCTGTGTGTTTCTGTGTGTTTCTGTGTCTAACGGTGTGTTCCTGTGTATTTCTGTATCTTACTGTGTGTTCATATGCATTTCTGTGTGTTTCTGTGTGTTTATGTGTGTTCATATGCATTTATGTGTGTTCACATGCATTTATGTGTGTTTCTGTGTGTTTACATGTGTTTCGGTGTGTTTCTGTGTGTTTCTGTGTCTTACAGTCTGTTTCTATGTCTTTCTGTGTGTTTCTGTGTCTAACGGTGTGTTTCTGTGTCTTCCTGTGTGAGTATGTGTGTTTTGTGTCTTCCTGTGTCTTTCTGTGTGTTTCTGTGTATTACAGTGTCTTTCTGTGTGTTTCTGTATCTTACTGTCTGTTCACACGCATTTATGTGTCTTCCTCTGTGATTATGTGTGTTCCTGTGTGTTCACATGCATTTATGTGTGTTTCTGTGTTTTACTGTGTGTTTCTGTGTGTTTATGTCTGTTTCTGTGTGTTCACATGCATTTATGTGTGTTTCTGTGTTTTACTGTGTGTTTCTGTGTGTTTCTGTGTGTTCACATGCATTTATGTGTGTTTCTGTGTGTTTACATGTGTTTCTTTGTCTTTCTGTGTGTTTCTGTGTGTTTCTGTGTCTAACGGTGTGTTTCTGTGTATTTCTGTATCTTACTGTGTGTTCATATGCATTTCTGTGTGTTTCTGTGTCTTACGGTGTGTTTCTGTGTGTTTCTTTGTGTTCCATGCATTTATGTGTGTTTCTGTGTCTTACTGTCTATGTCTTTCTGTCTCTTTCTGTGTGTTTCTGTGTGTTTCTGTGTCTAACGGTGTGTTCCTGTGTATTTCTGTATCTTACTGTGTGTTCATATGCATTTCTGTGTGTTTCTGTGTGTTTATGTGTGTTCATATGCATTTATGTGTGTTCACATGCATTTATGTGTGTTTCTGTGTGTTTACATGTGTTTCGGTGTGTTTCTGTGTGTTTCTGTGTCTTACAGTCTGTTTCTATGTCTTTCTGTGTGTTTCTGTGTCTAACGGTGTGTTTCTGTGTCTTCCTGTGTGAGTATGTGTGTTTTGTGTCTTCCTGTGTCTTTCTGTGTGTTTCTGTGTATTACAGTGTCTTTCTGTGTGTTTCTGTATCTTACTGTCTGTTCACACGCATTTATGTGTCTTCCTCTGTGATTATGTGTGTTCCTGTGTGTTCACATGCATTTATGTGTGTTTCTGTGTTTTACTGTGTGTTTCTGTGTGTTTATGTCTGTTTCTGTGTGTTCACATGCATTTATGTGTGTTTCTGTGTTTTACTGTGTGTTTCTGTGTGTTTCTGTGTGTTCACATGCATTTATGTGTGTTTCTGTGTGTTTACATGTGTTTCTTTGTCTTTCTGTGTGTTTCTGTGTGTTTCTGTGTCTAACGGTGTGTTTCTGTGTATTTCTGTATCTTACTGTGTGTTCATATGCATTTCTGTGTGTTTCTGTGTCTTACAGTGTGTTTCTATGTCTTTCTGTGTGTTTCTGTGTGTTTATGTGTGTTTCTGTGTGTTCACATGCATTTATGTGTGTTCACATGCATTTATGTGTGTTTCTGTGTGTTTAAATGTCCTTCTGTGTGTTTCTGTGTGTTTCTGTGTCTAACGGTGTGTTTCTATGTATTTCTGTATCTTACTGTGTGTTCATGTGTGTTTCTGTGTCTTCCTGTGTGATTATGTGTGTTTCGTGTCTTTCTATGTGTTTCTGTGTGTTTCTGTGTGTTCACATGCATTTATGTGTGTTCACATGCATTTATGTGTGTTTCTGTGTGTTTCTGTGTCTAACGGTGTGTTTCTGTATATTTCTGTATCTTACTGTGTCTTACCATATTTTTGTCTGTTTTGTGTCTTTCTGTGTGTTTCTGTGTCTTTCTGTGTGTTTCTGTGTCTAACGGGGTGTTTCTGTGTATTTCTGTATCTTACTGTGTTTCTGTGTCTTACACTGTGTTTCTGTGTGATTCTGTGTGTTTTGTGTCTTTCTGTGTGTTTTGTGTCTTTCTGTGTGTTTCTGTGTCTTACTGTGTTTTTGTGTGTTTCTGTGTGTTCACATGCATTTGTGTGTTTCTGTGTGTGTCACATGCATTTATGTCTGATTCTGTCTTACCATGTGTTTCTGTGTGTTTTGTGTCTTTCTGTGTCTTTCTGTGTGTTACTGTGTGTTTCTGTGTTTCTGTGTCTTACCGTGTGTTTCTGTGTCTAACGGTGTGTTTCTGTGTCTTTCTTTTTTTTTCACATGTATTCAGAGTTCACAGAAACACACAAAACACACAGAAATACTTCTGTGTCTTACCATGTGTTTCTGTGTGTTTCTGTGTGTTGTGTGTTTAGGTGTGTTTCTGTGTCTTTCTGTGTGTTAGTGTGTGTTATTGTGTGTTTCTGTGTATTTCTGTGTTAGTGTTTCTGTGTGTTGTGTGTTTATGTGTGTTTGTGTGTTCACATGTATTTCTGTGTGTTTCTGTGTCTTACGGTGTGTTTCTGTGTGTTTTGTGTCTTTGTTTCTGTGTCTTACTGTGTTTTTGTGTGTTTCTGTGTGTCTCACATGCATTTATGTCTGATTCTGTCTTACCATGTGTTTCTGTGTGTTTTGTGTCTTTCTGTGTCTTACCGTGTGTTTCTGTGTCTAACGGTGTGTTTCTGTGTATTTCTGTGTTAGTGTGTGTTTCCGTGTCTTACGGTGTGTTTATGAGTAAGGTGCTCCAGTTTGGGCAGTAGGGGCCAGGCAATCAGAACATTCAGAGATACAAAACCTACTTGCCTGGATTCACTTATTCCTGTAAGTAATACAATAATATATAATAAAATCACTATCATGAGATGAATGTTGGCACTGGAGTAAGTGGTGACACTTACTCCAGTCAGAAATAACGTTTATAAAATGGGAGGAAACACCTTGTTTTTGAGGGATCATAGCTGCCTTTAGGAATAAGAATCTCAGTAACAGCCAAATTAAAACCATTAAAGGAACCTAAAAGCAGGGCAGATGGTGATTTCTTTAGAAACCACAAATGGGTAAGGAATCAGAACACAAAGGAAGTTTTTCAGACAAAAAAAACACGAAGTTCAGTCCAAAAATTGTATTTATTTGATTCTTTGATTTCTTTGTGTCACATTGAGTACGTTGGAGAGACAGCAAATACTCCTTGTTAGGTTTACACAACATAGATATAACATTGATAGACAAAAAAATACACATCCCTCTTGTCAAGCATTTTATAGAACATACGTGGACTAACCTAATAGTCCATCCTTGAATCTAACCCCAATTGGTCCTCAGCTCAAAGGAGGAAAGCTGAAAAAACTGGATTGCCACTGCTTGGCTGTGCTGACAAAAAAGAAAACACAGCAAACAAAAGAAAAAAATACAATACAACATGAAAAAAACTAAGTAAATTAGAAGGCAGGGTAAACTGAGGGGAGATGAGTCACTGTCTGATTTTCTGCCCGTCTGCCTGCCTGTCTGCGTGTCAGTTTGTCTGTCTGTGTGTCAGTCTGCCTGTCTGTCTGTCAATCTGTCTGCCTGCCAGTCAGTCTGCCTGTCTGTGTGTCAGTTTGTCAATCTGTCTGTGTGTCAGTCTGTCTTTCTGCCTGCCAGTCTGTCTGCCTGTCTGTGTGTCAGTCTGTCTGTCTGTGTGTCAGTCTGTCAGTCTGTGTGTCAGTCTGTCAACCTGACTGCCTGCTTGGCCGTCTGTCTGCCTGTCTGTCAACCTGCCTGCCAGTCTGTCTGTCTGCCTGCCTGTGTGTCTGTCTGCCTGTCTACGTGTCAGTCTGTCAACCTGCCTGACTGTCTGTCTGTCTGTCTGCCTGCCAGTTTGTGTGTCAGTCTGTCAGTCTGTCAATCTGTCTGTCTGTGTGTCAGTCTGCCTGTCAGTCTGTCAACCTGCCTGCCTGTCTGTCTGTCTGTCTGTCAGTCTGTCTGCGTGTCAGTCTGCCTGCCTGCCTGTCTGCGTGTCAGTCTGTCAGTCTGCCTTCCTGCCTGTCAGTCTGTCTGTCTGTCTGTCTGTCTGTCTGTCTGTCTGTCTGTCTGTCTGCCTGCCTGTCTGTGTGTCTGTCTGACTGCCTGTGTGTCTGTCTGCCTGCCAGTCAGTCAGTCAGTCAGTCAGTCAGCCTGCCTGCCAGTCAGTCAGTCAGTCTGTCTGTCTGTGTCAGTCTGCCTGTCTGCGTGTCAGTCTGTCAACCTGCCTGCCTGTCTGTCTGCCTGCCTGTCTGTCAGTCTGTCAGTCTGTCTCCCTGTCTGTCAACCTGCCTGCCAGTCAGTCAGTCTGCCTGCCTGTCCGTCTGTCTGTCTGCCTGTGTCAGTCTGTCAGTCTGTTTGTGAGTCTGCCTGCCTGTCAGTCTGCCTGCCTGCCTACCTGCCTGTCAACCTGTCTGCCTGCCTCTCAGTCTGCCTGCTTGCCAGTCTGTCTGCCTGTCTGCGTGTCAGTCAGTCTGTCAATCTGCCTGCCTGCCAGTCAGTCTGCCTGTCTGTGTGTCAGTTTGTCAATCTGTCTGTGTGTCAGTCTGTCTTTCTGCCTGCCAGTCTGTGTGTCAGTCTGTCAACCTGCCTGCCTGCCTGCCAGTCAGTCAGTCAGTCAGTCAGTCAGTCTCTCTGCGTCTGTCTGTCAGCCTGCCTCTGTCTGTCTGTCTGACTGCCTGTGTGTCAGTCTGTCTGTCAGTCTGTCAACCTGCCTGCCTGCTTGTCCGTCTGCCTGTATGTGTGTCAGTCTGTCTGTCTCTCTGCCAGTCTGTGTGTCAGTCACTCTGTCTGTCTGTCTGTCTGCCTGTCAGTCTCTCTGTCTGTCTGCGTGTCAGTCTGTCTGTCTGTCTGTGTCAACCTGCCTGCCTGCCTGCCTGCCAGTCAGTCAGTCTGCCTGTCTGTGTGTCAGTCTGTCAATCTGTGTGTCTGTCTGCCTGTCTGTCAACCTGCCTGCCAGTCTGTCTGTCTGACTGCCTGTGTGTCTGTCTGCCTGCCTGTGTGTCTGTCTGCCTGTCTACGTGTCAGTCTGTCAACCTGCCTGACTGTCTGTCTGTCTGTCTGCCTGCCTGCCTGTCTGCCTGCCAGTTTGTGTGTCAGTCTGTCAGTCTGTCAATCTGTCTGTCTGTGTGTCAGTCTGCCTGTCAGTCTGTCAACCTGCCTGCCTGCCTGTCTGTCTGTCTGTCAGTCTGTCTGCGTGTCAGTCTGCCTGCCTGCCTGTCTGCGTGTCAGTCTGTCAGTCTGCCTTCCTGCCTGTCAGTCTGTCTGTCTGTCTGTCTGTCTGTCTACCTGCCTGCCTGCCTGCCAGCCTGTCTGCCTGCCTGTCTGCGTGTCTGCCTGTCTGCGTGTCAGTCTGTCTGTCAGTCTGTCAGTCTGTCAACATGCCTGCCTGCCTGTCTGTCTGCCTGTTTGTGTGTCAGTCAGTCTGTCTGTCTGTGTGTCAGTCTGTCTGTCTGTCAACCTGCCTGCCTGCCTGTCAGTCTGTCCGCCTGTCTGCGTGTCAGTCCGTCAGTCTGCCTGCCTACCTGCCTGTCAGTCTGTCTGTCAGTCTGCCTGTCTGCGTGTCAGTCTGTCAACCTGCCTGCCTGTCTGTCTGCCTGCCTGTCTGTCTGTCTGCCTGCCTGCCTGTCAGTCTGTCTGTCTGCCTGTCTGTGTGTCAGTCTGTCAATCTTTCTGTCTGTGTGTCAACCTGCCTGCCTGCCAGTCAGTCAGTCAGTCTGCCTGCCAGTCAGTCTGTCAGTCCGTCTGTCTGTGTCAGTCTGCCTGTCTGCGTGTCAGTCTGTCAACCTGCCTGCCTGCCTGTCTGCCTGCCTGTCTGTCTGCCTGTCTGCCTGTCAGTCTGTCTGTCTGTCTGTGTGTCAGTCTGCCTGTCTGTGTGTCAGTCTGCCTGTCTGTGTGTCAGTCTGCCTGTCTGTGTGTCAGTCTGCCTGTCTGCGTGTCAGTCTGCCTGTCTGCGTGTCAGTCTGCCTGTCTGCGTGTCAGTCTGCCTGTGTCAGCATGCCTGTCAATCTGTCTGTCTGCCTGCCTGTCAGTCTGTCTGTCTGCCTGTCTGTGTCAATCTGTCTGTCTGGCTGTCTGTGTGTCAGTCTGCGTGTCAGTCTGTCAACCTGCCTGCCAGTCTGTCAGTCTGTCAACCTGCCTGCCTGCCTGTCAGTCTGCCTGCCTGTCTGTTTGCCTGTCTGCAAGTCTGTCTGTCTGCCTGCCTTTCTGCGTGTCAGTCTGTCAGCCTGTCTGCGTGTCAGTCTGTCTGCCTGCCTGTGTGTCAGTCTGTCAGTCTGTCTGTCTATGTGTCAGTCTGCCTGCCTGCCTGTCTGTCTGTCTGCCTGTCTGTGTGTCAGTCAGTCTGCCTGCCTGCCTGTTTGCGTGTCAGTCTGTCAGTCTGTCTGCCTGTCTACGTGTCATTCTGTCAGTCTGTCAATCTGCCTGCCTGCCTGCCAGTCAGTCAGTCAGTCTGCCTGTGTGTGTCAGTTTGTCAATCTGTCTGTCTGTGTGTCAGTCTGTCTGCCTGCCAGTCTGTGTGTTAGTCTGTCAACCTGCCTGCCAGTCAGTCTGTCTCTCTGTCTGCCTGCCTGTGTGTCAGTCTGTCATTCTGCCTGCCTGCTTGTCCGTCTGTCTGCCTGTCTGTCAACCTGCCTGCCTGTCTGTCTGCCTGTCTGTGTGTCAGTCTGTGTGTCAGTCTGTCTGTGAGTCTGCCTGCCTGCCTGTCAGTCTGTCAACATGCCTGCCTGCCTCCCAGTCAGTCAGTCTGCCTGTCTGTGTGTCAGTCTGTCAGCCTGCCTGCGTGCCTGCCTGTCAGTCTCTCTGTCTGTCTGCCTGCCTGTCAGTCTGTCTGTCTGTCAGTCTCTGTCTGTCTGTGTGCCAGTCTGTCAATCTGTCTGTCTGCCTGCCTGCCTGCCTGCCTGCCTGCCTGCCTGCCTGCCTGCCTGCCTGCCTGCCTGCCTCTGTGTCTGTCCCTGCCTGTTTCTGTGTGCTGGTATGTTACCATTGACAGGTGGAAGACACCACCCACGGAGCCCAGTGCTCAGGCTTCAGCAAGAAGTCGCTCTCTTCCATTGAGTGGCTGACATCATTTGGTCGAAGCCAGCACCTCCATATCTTGACTTTGCCGTTCACACACTCGCTTTGCCTGGTAACCTAGCAACAATTACAAAGTGAAACTATGTTAGAGCAGTGAAAACAGCCAAATTACTGTCACGCACTACACAGTTTGTATCATTTATGATCCCAGAGCAAAGCTTCAGATTTATATTGTGTACATTAAAAGCAATTTTAAGATATTAATGTTTGCATCTGTAGCTGCCCCTGTCAAATATGTTAAGTCTGTCTGTCTGCTTGCCTTTCTGTCTGTCTGTCTCTCTGTCTGTCTGTCTGTCTGTCTGTCAGCCTGCCTGCCTGTCCGTCTGTCAGCCTGTCTGTCTGTGTCAGTCTGTCAGGCTGTTTGTGAGTCTGCCTGCCTGTCAGTCTGCCTGCCTGCCTGTCAGTCTGTCAACCTGTCTGCCTGCCTCTCAGTCTGCCTGCTTGCCAGTCTGTCTGCCTGTCTGCGTGTCAGTCTGTCAGTCAGTCTGCCTGCCTGCCTGTCTGCGTGTCAGTCTGTCAATCTGCCTGCCTGCCAGTCAGTCAGTCTGCCTGTCTGTGTGTCAGTTTGTCAATCTGTCTGTCTGTGTGTCAGTCTGTCAACCTGCCTGCCTGCCAGTCAGTCAGTCAGTCAGTCACTCTGCGTCTGTCTGTCACCCTGCCTCTGTCTGTCTGTCTGACTGCCTGTGTGTCAGTCTGTCTGTCAGTCTGTCAACCTGCCTGCCTGCTTGTCCGTCTGCCTGTCTGTGTGTCAGTCTGTCTGTCTCTCTGCCAGTCTCTCTGCCAGTCTGTGTGTCAGTCTCTCTGCCTGCCTGCCTGCCTGCCAGTCAGTCAGTCAGTCAGTCAGTCAGTCAGTCAGTCAGTCAGTCTGCCTGTCTGTGTGTCAGTCTGTCAATCTGTCTGTCTGTGTGTCAGTCTGTCTGTCTGTGTGTCAGTCTGTCTGTCTGTGTGTCAGTCTGTCTGTCTGTGTGTCAGTCTGTCTGTCTGTCTGTGTCAGCCTTCCTTCCTGCCTGCCTGCCTGTCAGTCTGTCAGTGTGTCAACCTGCCTGCCTGCCTGCCAGTCAGTCAGTCAGCCTGTCTGTGTGTCAGTCTGTCAATCTGTCTGTCTGTCAGTCTGCCTGCCAGTCTGTCTGCCTGTCTGTGTGTCTGTCTGACTGCCTGTGTGTCAGTCTGTGTGTCAGTCTGTCAGTTTGCCTGCCTGTCAGTCTGTCTCCCTGTCTGTCAACCTGCCTGCCAGTCTGCCAGTCTGTGTGTCAGTCTGTCAATCTGTCTGTCTGTGTGTCAGTCTGCCTGCCTGCCAGTCTGTCTGCCTGTCTGTGTGTCTGTCTGACTGCCTGTGTGTCAGTCTGTCAGTCTGCCTGCCTGTCAGTCAGTCAGTCAGTCAGTCCGCCTGCCTGCCAGTCAGTCAGTCTGCCAGTCTGTCTGTCTGTGTCAGTCTGCCTGTCTGCGTGTCAGTCTGTCAACTTGCCTGCCTGTCAGTCTGCCTGCCAGTCTGTCTGTCTGCCAGTTTGTGTGTCAGTCTGTCAGTCTGTCAATCTGTCTGTCTGTGTGTCAGTCTGCCTGTCAGTCTGTCAACCTGCCTGCCTGCCTGCCTGTCTGTCTGTCTGTCTGTCTGTCAACCTGCCTGCCTGTCAGTCTGTCTCCCTGTCTGTCAACCTGCCTGCCTGCCTGCCTGCCAGTCAGTCAGTCTGCCTGCCTGCCAGTCAGTCTGTCAGTCTGTCTGTCTGTGTCAGTCTGCCTGTCTGCGTGTCAGTCTGTCAACCTGCCTGCCTGTCTGCCTGTCTGTCTGTCTGCCTGTCTGCGTGTCAGTCTGTCAGTCTGCCTGCCTGTCAGTCTGTCTGCCTGTCTGTGCGTCAGTCTGTCAATCTGTCTGTCTGTGTGTCAGTCTGCCTGCCTGCCAGTCTGTCTGCCTGTCTGTGTGTCTGTCTGACTGCCTGTGTGTCAGTCTGTCAGTCTGCCTGCCTGTCAGTCTGTCTCCCTGTCTGTCAACCTGCCTGCCTGCCTGCCAGTCAGTCTGTCAGTCTGTCTGTCTGTGTCAGTCTGCCTGTCTGCGTGTCAGTCTGTCAACCTGCCTGCCTGTCTGCCTGCCTGTCTGTCTGTCTGCGTGTCAGTCTGTCAGTCTGCCTGCCTGTCAGTCTGTCTGTCTGCCTGTCTGTGTGTCAGTCTGTCAATCTGTCTGTCTGTGTGTCAGTCTGCCTGCCTGCCAGTCTGTCTGCCTGTCTGTGTGTCTGTCTGACTGCCTGTGTGTCAGTCTGCCTGCCTGCCTGCCTGCCTGTCAGTCTGTCAACCTGTCTGCCTGCCTCTCAATCTGCCTGCCTGCCAGTCAGTCAGTCTGCCTGTCTGTGTGTCAGTTTGTCAATCTGTCTGTGTGTCTGTCTGACTGCCTGTGTGTCAGTCTGTCAGTCTGCCTGCCTGTCAGTCTGTCTCCCTGTCTGTCAACCTGCCTGCCAGTCAGTCAGTCTGCCTGCCTGTCCGTCTGTCTGCCTGTCTGTGTCAGTCTGTCAGTCTGTTTGTGAGTCTGCCTGCCTGTCAGTCTGCCTGCCTGCCTGCCTGTCAGTCTGTCAACCTGTCTGCCTGCCTCTCAGTCTGCCTGCTTGCCAGTCTGTCTGCCTGTCTGCGTGTCAGTCTGTCAGTCAGTCTGCCTGCCTGCCTGTCAGTCTGTCAATCTGCCTGCCTGCCAGTCAGTCAGTCTGCCTGTCTGTGTGTCAGTTTGTCAATCTGTCTGTGTGTCAGTCTGTCTTTCTGCCTGCCAGTCTGTGTGTCAGTCTGTCAACCTGCCTGCCTGCCAGTCAGTCAGTCAGTCAGTCTCTCTGCGTCTGTCTGTGTGTCTGTCTGACTGCCTGTCTGTCAACCTGCCTGCCTGCCTGCCTGTCAGTCTGTCTCCCTGTCTGTCAACCTGCCTGCCTGCCTGCCAGTCAGTCTGTCAGTCTGTCTGTGTCAGTCTGCCTGTCTGCGTGTCAGTCTGTCAACCTGCCTGCCTGTCTGTCTGTCTGTCTGCCTGTCTGCCTGTCTGCCTGTCTGTCTGCATGTCAGTCTGTCAGTCTGCCTGCCTGTCAGTCTGCCTGTCTGTGTGTCAGTCTGTCAATCTGTCTGTCTGTGTGTCAGTCTGCCTGCCTGCCAGTCTGTCTGCCTGTCTGTGTGTCTGTCTGACTGCCTGTGTGTCAGTCTGTCAGTCTGCCTGCCTGCCTGTCAGTCTGTCAACCTGTCTGCCTGCCTCTCAATCTGCCTGCCTGCCAGTCAGTCAGTCTGCCTGTCTGTGTGTCAGTTTGTCAATCTGTCTGTGTGTCAGTCTGTCTTTCTGCCTGCCAGTCTGTGTGTCAGTCAGTCAGTCAGTCAGTCAGTCTCTCTGCGTCTGTTTGTCAGCCTGCCTCTGTCTGTCTGTCTGACTGCCTGTGTGTCAGTCTGTCTGTCAGTCTGTCAACCTGCCTGCCTGCTTGTCCGTCTGCCTGTATGTGTGTCAGTCTGTCTGTCTCTCTGCCAGTCTGTGTGTCAGTCACTCTGTGTCAGTCTCTCTGTCTGTCTGTCTGTGTCAACCTGCCTGCCTGCCTGCCTGCCAGTCAGTCAGTCAGTCAGTCTGCCTGTCTGTGTGTCAGTCTGTCAATCTGTCTGTCTGTGTGTCAGTCTGTCTGTCTGTCTGTGTCAGCCTTCCTTCCTGCCTGCCTGCCTGTCAGTCTGTCAACCTGCCTGCCAGTCTGTCTGCCTGTCTGTGTGTGTCTGACTGCCTGTGTGTCAGTCTGTGTGTCAGTCTGTCAGTTTGCCTGCCTGTCAGTCTGTCTCCCTGTCTGTCAACCTGCCTGCCTGCCTGCCAGTCTGCCTGTCTGTGTGTCAGTCTGTCATCTGTCTGTCTGTGTGTCAGTCTGCCTGCCAGCCAGTCTGTCTGTCTGTCTGCCTGTCAGTCTGCCTGTCAGTCTTTCTCCCTGTCTGTCAACCTGCCTGCCTGCCAGTCAGTCAGTCTGCCTGCCAGTCAGTCTGTCTGCGTGTCAGTCAGTCTGTCTGCGTGTCAGTCTGTCTGTGTCAGCCTGCCTGCCAGTCTGTCAATCTGCCTGCCTGTCAGTCTGTCTTCCAGTCAGTCAGTCAGTCAGTCAGTCAGTCTGTCTGTCTGTCTGTCTGTCTGTGTGTCAGTCTGTCAGTCTGTGTGTCAGTCTGTCAGTCTGTGTGTCAGTCTGTCAGTCTGTGTGTCAGTCTGTCAGTCTGTGTGTCAGTCTGTCAACCTGACTGCCTGCTTGGCCGTCTGTCTGCCTGTCTGTCAACCTGCCTGCCTGTCTGTCAGTCTGCCTGCCAGTCTGTCAGTCTGCCTGCCAGTCTGTCAGTCTGCCTGCCAGTCTGTCTGTCTGCCTGCCTGTGTGTCTGTCTGCCTGCCTGTGTGTCTGTCTGCCTGCCTGTGTGTCTGTCTGCCTGTCTACGTGTCAGTCTGTCAACCTGCCTGACTGTCTGTCTGTCTGCCTGTCTGCCTGCCAGTTTGTGTGTCAGTCTGTCAGTCTGTCAATCTGTCTGTCTGTGTGTCAGTCTGCCTGTCAGTCTGTCAACCTGCCTGCCTGCCTGTCTGTCTGTCTGTCTGTCAGTCTGTCTGCGTGTCAGTCTGCCTGCCTGCCTGTCAGTCTGTCAGTCTGCCTTCCTGCCTGTCAGTCTGTCTGTCTGTCTGTCTGCCTGCCTGTGTGTCTGTCTGACTGCCTGTGTGTCTGTCTGACTGCCTGTGTGTCAGTCTGTCAGTCTGCCTGCCTGTCAGTCTGTCTCCCTGTCTGTCAACCTGCCTGCCTGCCTGCCAGTCAGTCAGTCAGTCAGTCAGCCTGCCTGCCTGCCAGTCAGTCTGTCTGTCTGTGTCAGTCTGCCTGTCTGCGTGTCAGTCTGTCAACCTGCCTGCCTGTCTGTCTGCCTGCCTGTCTGTCAGTCTGTCAGTCTGTCTCCCTGTCTGTCAAACTGCCTGCCAGTCAGTCAGTCTGCCTGCCTGTCCGTCTGTCTGTCTGCCTGTGTCAGTCTGTCAGTCTGTTTGTGAGTCTGCCTGCCTGTCAGTCTGCCTGCCTGCCTACCTGCCTGTCAACCTGTCTGCCTGCCTCTCAGTCTGCCTGCTTGCCAGTCTGTCTGCCTGTCTGCGTGTCAGTCAGTCTGTCAATCTGCCTGCCTGCCAGTCAGTCTGCCTGTCTGTGTGTCAGTTTGTCAATCTGTCTGTGTGTCAGTCTGTCTTTCTGCCTGCCAGTCTGTGTGTCAGTCTGTCAACCTGCCTGCCTGCCAGTCAGTCAGTCAGTCAGTCAGTCAGTCTCTCTGCGTCTGTCTGTCAGCCTGCCTCTGTCTGTCTGTCTGACTGCCTGTGTGTCAGTCTGTCTGTCAGTCTGTCAACCTGCCTGCATGCTTGTCCGTCTGCCTGTATGTGTGTCAGTCTGTCTGTCTCTCTGCCAGTCTGTGTGTCAGTCACTCTGTCTGTCTGTCTGTCTGCCTGTCAGTCTCTCTGTCTGTCTGCGTGTCAGTCTGTCTGTCTGTCTGTCTGTGTCAACCTGCCTGCCTGCCTGCCTGCCAGTCAGTCAGTCTGCCTGTCTGTGTGTCAGTCTGTCAATCTGTGTGTCAGTCTGTCAACCTGACTGCCTGCTTGGCCGTCTGTCTGCCTGTCTGTCAACCTGCCTGCCAGTCTGTCTGTCTGACTGCCTGTGTGTCTGTCTGCCTGCCTGTGTGTCTGTCTGCCTGTCTACGTGTCAGTCTGTCAACCTGCCTGACTGTCTGTCTGTCTGTCTGCCTGCCTGCCTGTCTGCCTGCCAGTTTGTGTGTCAGTCTGTCAGTCTGTCAATCTGTCTGTCTGTGTGTCAGTCTGCCTGTCAGTCTGCCTGTCTGCGTGTCAGTCTGTCAACCTGCCTGCCTGTCTGTCTGCCTGCCTGTCTGTCTGTCTGCCTGTCTGCGTGTCAGTCTGTCAGTCTGCCTGCCTGCCTGTGTGTCAGTCTGTCAATCTGTCTGTCTGTGTGTCAGTCTGCCTGCCTGCCAGTCTGTCTGACTGCCTGTGTGTCAGTCTGTCAATCTGTGTGTCAGTCTGTCAACCTGACTGCCTGCTTGGCCGTCTGTCTGCCTGTCTGTCAACCTGCCTGCCAGTCTGTCTGTCTGACTGCCTGTGTGTCTGTCTGCCTGCCTGTGTGTCTGTCTGCCTGTCTGCGTGTCAGTCTGTCAACCTGCCTGCCTGTCTGCCTGTCTGTCTGTCTGCCTGTCTGCGTGTCATCTGTCAGTCTGCCTGCCTGTCAGTCTGTCTGCCTGTCTGTGCGTCAGTCTGTCAATCTGTCTGTCTGTGTGTCAGTCTGCCTGCCTGCCAGTCTGTCTGCCTGTCTGTGTGTCTGTCTGACTGCCTGTGTGTCAGTCTGTCAGTCTGCCTGCCTGTCAGTCTGTCTCCCTGTCTGTCAACCTGCCTGCCTGCCTGCCAGTCAGTCTGTCAGTCTGTCTGTCTGTGTCAGTCTGCCTGTCTGCGTGTCAGTCTGTCAACCTGCCTGCCTGTCTGCCTGCCTGTCTGTCTGTCTGCGTGTCAGTCTGTCAGTCTGCCTGCCTGTCAGTCTGTCTGTCTGCCTGTCTGTGTGTCAGTCTGTCAATCTGTCTGTCTGTGTGTCAGTCTGCCTGCCTGCCAGTCTGTCTGCCTGTCTGTGTGTCTGTCTGACTGCCTGTGTGTCAGTCTGCCTGCCTGCCTGCCTGCCTGTCAGTCTGTCAACCTGTCTGCCTGCCTCTCAATCTGCCTGCCTGCCAGTCAGTCAGTCTGCCTGTCTGTGTGTCAGTTTGTCAATCTGTCTGTGTGTCTGTCTGACTGCCTGTGTGTCAGTCTGTCAGTCTGCCTGCCTGTCAGTCTGTCTCCCTGTCTGTCAACCTGCCTGCCAGTCAGTCAGTCTGCCTGCCTGTCCGTCTGTCTGCCTGTCTGTGTCAGTCTGTTTGTGAGTCTGCCTGCCTGTCAGTCTGCCTGCCTGCCTGCCTGTCAGTCTGTCAACCTGTCTGCCTGCCTCTCAGTCTGCCTGCTTGCCAGTCTGTCTGCCTGTCTGCGTGTCAGTCTGTCAGTCAGTCTGCCTGCCTGCCTGTCAGTCTGTCAATCTGCCTGCCTGCCAGTCAGTCAGTCTGCCTGTCTGTGTGTCAGTTTGTCAATCTGTCTGTGTGTCAGTCTGTCTTTCTGCCTGCCAGTCTGTGTGTCAGTCTGTCAACCTGCCTGCCTGCCAGTCAGTCAGTCAGTCTCTCTGCGTCTGTCTGTGTGTCTGTCTGACTGCCTGTCTGTCAACCTGCCTGCCTGCCTGCCTGTCAGTCTGTCTCCCTGTCTGTCAACCTGCCTGCCTGCCTGCCAGTCAGTCTGTCAGTCTGTCTGTCTGTGTCAGTCTGCCTGTCTGCGTGTCAGTCTGTCAACCTGCCTGCCTGTCTGTCTGTCTGTCTGCCTGTCTGCCTGTCTGTCTGCATGTCAGTCTGTCAGTCTGCCTGCCTGTCAGTCTGCCTGTCTGTGTGTCAGTCTGTCAATCTGTCTGTCTGTGTGTCAGTCTGCCTGCCTGCCAGTCTGTCTGCCTGTCTGTGTGTCTGTCTGACTGCCTGTGTGTCAGTCTGTCAGTCTGCCTGCCTGCCTGTCAGTCTGTCAACCTGTCTGCCTGCCTCTCAATCTGCCTGCCTGCCAGTCAGTCAGTCTGCCTGTCTGTGTGTCAGTTTGTCAATCTGTCTGTGTGTCAGTCTGTCTTTCTGCCTGCCAGTCTGTGTGTCAGTCAGTCAGTCAGTCAGTCAGTCTCTCTGCGTCTGTTTGTCAGCCTGCCTCTGTCTGTCTGTCTGACTGCCTGTGTGTCAGTCTGTCTGTCAGTCTGTCAACCTGCCTGCCTGCTTGTCCGTCTGCCTGTATGTGTGTCAGTCTGTCTGTCTCTCTGCCAGTCTGTGTGTCAGTCACTCTGTGTCAGTCTCTCTGTCTGTCTGTCTGTCTGTGTCAACCTGCCTGCCTGCCTGCCTGCCAGTCAGTCTGTCAACCTGCCTGCCAGTCTGTCTGCCTGTCTGTGTGTGTCTGACTGCCTGTGTGTCAGTCTGTGTGTCAGTCTGTCAGTTTGCCTGCCTGTCAGTCTGTCTCCCTGTCTGTCAACCTGCCTGCCTGCCTGCCAGTCTGCCTGTCTGTGTGTCAGTCTGTCATCTGTCTGTCTGTGTGTCAGTCTGCCTGCCTGCCAGTCTGTCTGTCTGTCTGCCTGTCAGTCTGCCTGTCAGTCTGTCTCCCTGTCTGTCAACCTGCCTGCCTGCCAGTCAGTCAGTCTGCCTGCCAGTCAGTCTGTCTGCGTGTCAGTCAGTCTGTCTGCGTGTCAGTCAGTCTGTCTGCGTGTCAGTCAGTCTGTCTGCGTGTCAGTCTGTCTGTGTCAGCCTGCCTGCCAGTCTGTCAATCTGCCTGCCTGTCAGTCTGTCTTCCAGTCAGTCAGTCAGTCAGTCAGTCTGTCTGTCTGTCTGTCTGTCTGTGTGTCAGTCTGTCAGTCTGTGTGTCAGTCTGTCAGTCTGTGTGTCAGTCTGTCAGTCTGTGTGTCAGTCTGTCAACCTGACTGCCTGCTTGGCCGTCTGTCTGCCTGTCTGTCAACCTGCCTGCCTGTCTGTCAGTCTGCCTGCCAGTCTGTCAGTCTGCCTGCCAGTCTGTCTGTCTGCCTGCCTGTGTGTCTGTCTGCCTGCCTGTGTGTCTGTCTGCCTGCCTGTGTGTCTGTCTGCCTGCCTGTGTGTCTGTCTGCCTGTCTACGTGTCAGTCTGTCAACCTGCCTGACTGTCTGTCTGTCTGCCTGTCTGCCTGCCAGTTTGTGTGTCAGTCTGTCAGTCTGTCAATCTGTCTGTCTGTGTGTCAGTCTGCCTGTCAGTCTGTCAACCTGCCTGCCTGCCTGTCTGTCTGTCTGTCTGTCTGTCTGTCTGTCTGCCTGTCAGTCTGCCTGTCAGTCTGTCTCCCTGTCTGTCAACCTGCCTGCCTGCCAGTCAGTCAGTCTGCCTGCCAGTCAGTCTGTCTGCGTGTCAGTCAGTCTGTCTGCGTGTCAGTCAGTCTGTCTGCGTGTCAGTCTGTCTGTGTCAGCCTGCCTGCCAGTCTGTCAATCTGCCTGCCTGTCAGTCTGTCTTCCAGTCAGTCAGTCAGTCAGTCAGTCTGTCTGTCTGTCTGTCTGTCTGTGTGTCAGTCTGTCAGTCTGTGTGTCAGTCTGTCAGTCTGTGTGTCAGTCTGTCAGTCTGTGTGTCAGTCTGTCAACCTGACTGCCTGCTTGGCAGTCTGTCTGCCTGTCTGTCAACCTGCCTGCCTGTCTGTCAGTCTGCCTGCCAGTCTGTCAGTCTGCCTGCCAGTCTGTCTGTCTGCCTGCCTGTGTGTCTGTCTGCCTGCCTGTGTGTCTGTCTGCCTGCCTGTGTGTCTGTCTGCCTGCCTGTGTGTCAGTCTGTCAGTCTGTGTGTCAGTCTGTCAGTCTGTGTGTCAGTCTGTCAGTCTGTGTGTCAGTCTGTCAACCTGACTGCCTGCTTGGCAGTCTGTCTGCCTGTCTGTCAACCTGCCTGCCTGTCTGTCAGTCTGCCTGCCAGTCTGTCAGTCTGCCTGCCAGTCTGTCTGTCTGCCTGCCTGTGTGTCTGTCTGCCTGCCTGTGTGTCTGTCTGCCTGCCTGTGTGTCTGTCTGCCTGCCTGTGTGTCTGTCTGCCTGTCTACGTGTCAGTCTGTCAACCTGCCTGACTGTCTGTCTGTCTGCCTGTCTGCCTGCCAGTTTGTGTGTCAGTCTGTCAGTCTGTCAATCTGTCTGTCTGTGTGTCAGTCTGCCTGTCAGTCTGTCAACCTGCCTGCCTGCCTGTCTGTCTGTCTGTCTGTCAGTCTGTCTGCGTGTCAGTCTGCCTGCCTGCCTGTCAGTCTGTCAGTCTGCCTTCCTGCCTGTCAGTCTGTCTGTCTGTCTGTCTGCCTGCCTGTGTGTCTGTCTGACTGCCTGTGTGTCTGTCTGACTGTCTGTGTGTCAGTCTGTCAGTCTGCCTGCCTGTCAGTCTGTCTCCCTGTCTGTCAACCTGCCTGCCTGCCTGCCAGTCAGTCAGTCAGTCAGTCAGCCTGCCTGCCAGTCAGTCTGTCTGTCTGTGTCAGTCTGCCTGTCTGCGTGTCAGTCTGTCAACCTGCCTGCCTGTCTGTCTGCCTGCCTGTCTGTCAGTCTGTCAGTCTGTCTCCCTGTCTGTCAAACTGCCTGCCAGTCAGTCAGTCTGCCTGCCTGTCCGTCTGTCTGTCTGCCTGTGTCAGTCTGTCAGTCTGTTTGTGAGTCTGCCTGCCTGTCAGTCTGCCTGCCTGCCTACCTGCCTGTCAACCTGTCTGCCTGCCTCTCAGTCTGCCTGCTTGCCAGTCTGTCTGCCTGTCTGCGTGTCAGTCAGTCTGTCAATCTGCCTGCCTGCCAGTCAGTCTGCCTGTCTGTGTGTCAGTTTGTCAATCTGTCTGTGTGTCAGTCTGTCTTTCTGCCTGCCAGTCTGTGTGTCAGTCTGTCAACCTGCCTGCCTGCCAGTCAGTCAGTCAGTCAGTCAGTCAGTCTCTCTGCGTCTGTCTGTCAGCCTGCCTCTGTCTGTCTGTCTGACTGCCTGTGTGTCAGTCTGTCTGTCAGTCTGTCAACCTGCCTGCCTGCTTGTCCGTCTGCCTGTATGTGTGTCAGTCTGTCTGTCTCTCTGCCAGTCTGTGTGTCAGTCACTCTGTCTGTCTGTCTGTCTGCCTGTCAGTCTCTCTGTCTGTCTGCGTGTCAGTCTGTCTGTCTGTCTGTCTGTGTCAACCTGCCTGCCTGCCTGCCTGCCAGTCAGTCAGTCTGCCTGTCTGTGTGTCAGTCTGTCAATCTGTGTGTCAGTCTGTCAACCTGACTGCCTGCTTGGCCGTCTGTCTGCCTGTCTGTCAACCTGCCTGCCAGTCTGTCTGTCTGACTGCCTGTGTGTCTGTCTGCCTGCCTGTGTGTCTGTCTGCCTGTCTACGTGTCAGTCTGTCAACCTGCCTGACTGTCTGTCTGTCTGTCTGCCTGCCTGCCTGTCTGCCTGCCAGTTTGTGTGTCAGTCTGTCAGTCTGTCAATCTGTCTGTCTGTGTGTCAGTCTGCCTGTCAGTCTGCCTGTCTGCGTGTCAGTCTGTCAACCTGCCTGCCTGTCTGTCTGCCTGCCTGTCTGTCTGTCTGCCTGTCTGCGTGTCAGTCTGTCAGTCTGCCTGCCTGCCTGTGTGTCAGTCTGTCAATCTGTCTGTCTGTGTGTCAGTCTGCCTGCCTGCCAGTCTGTCTGACTGCCTGTGTGTCAGTCTGTCAGTCTGCCTGCCTGTCAGTCCGTCCGTCTCCCTGTCTGTCAACCTGCCTGCCTGCCTGCCAGTCAGTCAGTCTGCCTGCCAGTCAGTCTGTCAGTCCGTCTGTCTGTGTCAGTCTGCCTGTCTGCGTGTCAGTCTGTCAACCTGCCTGCCTGCCTGTCTGCCTGCCTGTCTGTCTGTCTGCCTGTCTGCGTGTCAGTCTGTCAGTCTGCCTACCTGCCTGTCAGTCTGTCTGTCTGTCTGTGTGTCAGTCTGCCTGTCTGTGTGTCAGTCTGCCTGTCTGTGTGTCAGTCTGCCTGTCTGTGTGTCAGTCTGCCTGTCTGTGTGTCAGTCTGCCTGTCTGCGTGTCAGTCTGCCTGTCTGCGTGTCAGTCTGTCTGTGTCAGCATGCCTGTCAATCTGTCTGTCTGCCTGCCTGTCAGTCTGTCTGTCTGCCTGTCTGTGTCAATCTGTCAGTCTGCCTGTCTGTGTCAATCTGTCTGTCTGTCTGCCTGTCTGTGTGTCAGTCTGTCAGTCTGTCTGTGAGTCTGCCTGCCTGCCTGTCAGTCTGTCTGCCTGTCTGCGTGTCAGTCTGTCGACCTGCCTGCAAGTCTGTCTGCCTGCCTTTCTGCGTGTCAGTCTGTCAGCCTGTCTGCGTGTCAGTCTGTCTGCCTGCCTGTGTGTCAGTCTGTCAGTCTGTCTGTCTATGTGTCAGTCTGCCTGCCTGCCTGTCTGTCTGTCTGCCTGTCTGTGTGTCAGTCAGTCTGCCTGCCTGCCTGTTTGCGTGTCAGTCTGTCAGTCTGTCTGCCTGTCTACGTGTCATTCTGTCAGTCTGTCAATCTGCCTGCCTGCCTGCCAGTCAGTCAGTCAGTCTGCCTGTGTGTTTCAGTTTGTCAATCTGTCTGTGTGTCAGTCTGTCTGCCTGCCAGTCTGTGTGTTAGTCTGTCAACCTGCCTGCCAGTCAGTCTGTCTCTCTGTCTGCCTGCCTGTGTGTCAGTCTGTCATTCTGCCTGCCTGCTTGTCCGTCTGTCTGCCTGTCTGTCAACCTGCCTGCCTGTCTGTCTGCCTGTCTGTGTGTCAGTCTGTGTGTCAGTCTGTCTGTGAGTCTGCCTGCCTGCCTGTCAGTCTGTCAACATGCCTGCCTGCCTCCCAGTCAGTCAGTCTGCCTGTCTGTGTGTCAGTCTGTCAGCCTGCCTGCGTGCCTGCCTGTCAGTCTCTCTGTCTGTCTGCCTGCCTGTCAGTCTGTCAGTCTGTCTGTCTGTCAGTCTCTGTCTGTCTGTGTGCCAGTCTGTCAGTCTGTCTGTCTGTCTGTCTGTCTGCCTGCCTGCCTGCCTGCCTCTGTGTCTGTCCCTGCCTGTTTCTGTGTGCTGGTATGTTACCATTGACAGGTGGAAGACACCACCCACGGAGCCCAGTGCTCAGGCTTCAGCAAGAAGTCGCTCTCTTCCATTGAGTGGCTGACATCATTTGGTCGAAGCCAGCACCTCCATATCTTGACTTTGCCGTTCACACACTCGCTTTGCCTGGTAACCTAGCAACAATTACAAAGTGAAACTATGTTAGAGCAGTGAAAACAGCCAAATTACTGTCACGCACTACACAGTTTGTATCATTTATGATCCCAGAGCAAAGCTTCAGATTTATATTGTGTACATTAAAGGCAATTTTAAGATATTAATGTTTGCATCTGTAGCTGCCCCTGTCAAATATGTTAAGTCTGTCTGTCTGCTTGCCTTTCTGTCTGTCTGTTTCTCTGTCTGTCTGTCTGTCTGTCAGCCTGCCTGCCTGTCCGTCTGTCAGCCTGTCTGTCTGTGTCAGTCTGTCAGGCTGTTTGTGAGTCTGCCTGCCTGTCAGTCTGCCTGCCTGCCTGTCAGTCTGTCAACCTGTCTGCCTGCCTCTCAGTCTGCCTGCTTGCCAGTCTGTCTGCCTGTCTGCGTGTCAGTCTGTCAGTCAGTCTGCCTGCCTGCCTGTCTGCGTGTCAGTCTGTCAGTCTGTCAATCTGCCTGCCTGCCAGTCAGTCAGTCTGCCTGTCTGTGTGTCAGTTTGTCAATCTGTCTGTCTGTGTGTCAGTCTGTCTTTCTGCCTGCCAGTCTGTGTGCCAGTCTGTCAACCTGCCTGCCTGCCAGTCAGTCAGTCAGTCAGTCAGTCAGTCACTCTGCGTCTGTCTGTCAGCCTGCCTCTGTCTGTCTGTCTGACTGCCTGTGTGTCAGTCTGTCTGTCAGTCTGTCAACCTGCCTGCCTGCTTGTCCGTCTGCCTGTCTGTGTGTCAGTCTGTCTGTCTCTCTGCCAGTCTGTGTGTCAGTCACTCTGTCTGTCAGTCTCTCTGCCTGCCTGCCTGCCTGCCAGTCAGTCAGTCAGTCAGTCTGCCTGTCTGTGTGTCAGTCTGTCAATCTGTCTGTCTGTGTGTCAGTCTGTCTGTCTGTGTGTCAGTCTGTCTGTCTGTGTGTCAGTCTGTCTGTCTGTCAGTCTGTCTGTCTGTGTGTCAGTCTGTCTGTCTGTCTGTGTCAGCCTTCCTTCCTGCCTGCCTGCCTGTCAGCCTGTCTGTCAGTGTGTCAACCTGCCTGCCTGCCTGCCAGTCAGTCAGTCAGCCTGTCTGTGTGTCAGTCTGTCAATCTGTCTGTCTGTCAGTCTGCCTGCCAGTCTGTCTGCCTGTCTGTCTGACTGCCTGTGTGTCAGTCTGTGTGTCAGTCTGTCAGTTTGCCTGCCTGTCAGTCTGTCTCCGTCTGTCAACCTGCCTGCCAGTCTGCCTGTCTGTGTGTCAGTCTGTCAATCTGTCTGTCTGTGTGTCAGTCTGCCTGCCTGCCAGTCTGTCTGCCTGTCTGTGTGTCTGTCTGACTGCCTGTGTGTCAGTCTGTCAGTCTGCCTGCCTGTCAGTCAGTCAGTCAGTCAGTCTGCCTGCCAGTCAGTCAGTCTGCCAGTCTGTCTGTCTGTGTCAGTCTGCCTGTCTGTCTGCGTGTCAGTCTGTCTGTCTGCCAGTTTGTGTGTCAGTCTGTCAGTCTGTCAATCTGTCTGTCTGTGTGTCAGTCTGCCTGTCAGTCTGTCAACCTGCCTGCCTGCCTGTCTGTCTGTCTGTCAGTCTGTCTGCGTGTCAGTCTGCCTGCCTGCCTGTGTGTCTGTCTGCCTGCCTGTGTGTCTGTCTGCCTGTCTACGTGTCAGTCTGTCAACCTGCCTGCCTGTCCGTCTGTCAGCCTGTCTGTCTGTGTCAGTCTGTCAGGCTGTTTGTGAGTCTGCCTGCCTGTCAGTCTGCCTGCCTGCCTGTCAGTCTGTCAACCTGTCTGCCTGCCTCTCAGTCTGCCTGCTTGCCAGTCTGTCTGCCTGTCTGCGTGTCAGTCTGTCAGTCAGTCTGCCTGCCTGCCTGTCTGCGTGTCAGTCTGTCAGTCTGTCAATCTGCCTGCCTGCCAGTCAGTCAGTCTGCCTGTCTGTGTGTCAGTTTGTCAATCTGTCTGTCTGTGTGTCAGTCTGTCTTTCTGCCTGCCAGTCTGTGTGTCAGTCTGTCAACCTGCCTGCCTGCTTGTCCGTCTGCCTGTCTGTGTGTCAGTCTGTCTGTCTCTCTGCCAGTCTGTGTGTCAGTCACTCTGTCTGTCAGTCTCTCTGCCTGCCTGCCTGCCTGCCAGTCAGTCAGTCAGTCAGTCTGCCTGTCTGTGTGTCAGTCTGTCAATCTGTCTGTCTGTGTGTCAGTCTGTCTGTCTGTGTGTCAGTCTGTCTGTCTGTGTGTCAGTCTGTCTGTCTGTCTGTGTCAGCCTTCCTTCCTGCCTGCCTGCCTGTCAGTCTGTCTGTCAGTCTGTCAACCTGCCTGCCTGCCTGCCAGTCAGTCAGTCTGCCTGTCTGTGTGTCAGTCTGTCAATCTGTCTGTCTGTCAGTCTGCCTGCCAGTCTGTCTGCCTGTCTGTGTGTCTGTCTGACTGCCTGTGTGTCAGTCTGTGTGTCAGTCTGTCAGTTTGCCTGCCTGTCAGTCTGTCTCCCTGTCTGTCAACCTGCCTGCCAGTCTGCCTGTCTGTGTGTCAGTCTGTCAATCTGTCTGTCTGTGTGTCTGTCTGACTGCCTGTGTGTCAGTCTGTCAGTCTGCCTGCCTGTCAGTCTGTCAGTCTGCCTGCCTGTCAGTCTGTCTCCCTGTCTGTCAACCTGCCTGCCTGCCAGTCTGCCTGCCTGCCAGTCAGTCTGTCAGTCTGTCTGTCTGCCTGCCTGTCTGTCTGCCTGCCTGCCTGCCTGTCAGTCTGTCTGTCTGCCTGTCTGTGTGTCAGTCTGTCAATCTGTCTGTCTGTGTGTCAGTCTGCCTGCCTGCCAGTCTGTCTCCCTGTCTGTCAACCTGTCTGCCAGTCAGTCAGTCTGCCTGCCTGCCAGTCAGTCTGTCAGTCTGTCTGTCTGTGTCAGTCTGCCTGTCTGCGTGTCAGTCTGTCAACCTGCCTGCCTGTCTGTCTGCCTGCCTGTCTGTCTGTCTGTCTGTCTGTCTGCCTGCCTGCCTGCCTGCCTGCCTGCCTGTCTGTCTGTCTGCCTGCCTGTCTGTGTGTCAGTCTGTCTGTCTGTTGATCAGTCTGCCTGTCTGTGTGTCAGTCTGCCTGTCTGTGTGTCAGTCTGCCTGTCTGTGTGTCAGTCTGCCTGTCTGTGTGTCAGTCTGCCTGTCTGCATGTCTGCCTGTCTGCATGTCAGTCTGCCTGCCTGTCTGTCTGCCTGTCTGTATGTCTGTATGTCTGTCTGTCTGTGTCAGCATGCCTGTCAGTCTGTCTGCCTGTCTGTGTGTCAGTCTGTCAGTCTGCCTGTCTGTGTCAATCTGTCAATCTGTCTGTCTGCCTGTCTGTGTCAATCTGTCTGTCTGTCTGTCTGTCTGTGTGTCAGTCTGTCAGTCTGTCTGTGAGTCTGCCTGCCTGCCTGTAAGTCTGTCTGCCTGTCTGTGTCAATCTGTCAATCTGTCTGTCTGTGTGTCAGTCTGTCAGTCTGTCTGTGAGTCTGCCTGCCTGCCTGTCAGTCTGTCAACCTGTCTGCCTGCCTCTCAATCTGCCTGCCTGCCAGTCAGTCAGTCTGCCTGTCAGTGTGTCAGTTTGTCAATCTGTCTGTGTGTCAGTCTGTCTTTCTGCCTGCCAGTCTGTGTGTCAGTCTGTCAACCTGCCTGCCTGCCAGTCAGTCAGTCAGTCAGTCAGTCAGTCAGTCTCTCTGCGTCTGTCTGTCAGCCTGCCTCTGTCTGTCTGTCTGACTGCCTGTGTGTCAGTCTGTCTGTCAGTCTGTCAACCTGCCTGCCTGCTTGTCCGTCTGCCTGTATGTGTGTCAGTCTGTCTGTCTCTCTGCCAGTCTGTGTGTCAGTCACTCTGTCTGTCAGTCTCTCTGTCTGTCTGTCTGTGTCAACCTGCCTGCCTGCCTGCCAGTCAGTCAGTCAGTCAGTCAGCCTGTCTGTGTGTCAGTCTGTCAATCTGTCTGTCTGTGTGTCAGTCTGTCTGTCTGTCTGTGTCAGCCTTCCTTCCTGCCTGCCTGCCTGTCAGTCTGTCTGTCAGTCTGTCAACCTGCCTGCCTGCCTGCCAGTCAGTCTGCCTGTCTGTGTGTCAGTCTGTCAATCTGTCTGTCTGTCAGTCTGCCTGCCAGTCTGTCTGCCTGTCTGTGTGTCTGTCTGACTGCCTGTGTGTCAGTCTGTGTGTCAGTCTGTCAGTTTGCCTGCCTGTCAGTCTGTCTCCCTGTCTGTCAACCTGCCTGCCTGCCTGCCAGTCTGCCTGTTTGTGTGTCAGTCTGTCAATATGTCTGTCTGTGTGTCAGTCTGCCTGCCTGCCAGTCTGTCTGCCTGTCTGTCTGTCAGTCTGCCTGTCAGTCTGTCTCCCTGTCTGTCAACCTGCCTGCCTGCCAGTCAGTCAGTCTGCCTGCCAGTCAGTCTGTCTGTGTCAGCCTGCCTGCCAGTCTGTCAGTGTCAGCCTGCCTGCCAGTCTGTCAATCTGCCTGCCTGTCAGTCTGTCTGTCTTCCAGTCAGTCAGTCTGTCAACCTGTCTGCCTGCCTCTCAGTCTGCATGCTTGCCAGTCTGTCTGCCTGTCTGCGTGTCAGTCTGTCAGTCAGTCTGCCTGCCTGCCTGTCTGCGTGTCAGTCTGTCAATCTGCCTGCCTGCCAGTCAGTCAGTCTGCCTGTCTGTGTGTCAGTTTGTCAATCTGTCTGTCTGTGTGTCAGTCTGTCTTTCTGCCTGCCAGTCTGTGTGTCAGTCTGTCAACCTGCCTGCCTGCCAGTCAGTCTGCCTGTCTGTGTGTCTGTCACTCTGTCTGTCAGTCTCTCTGCCTGCCTGCATGCCTGTCAGTCAGTCAGTCAGTCAGTCAGTCTGCCTGTCTGTGTGTCAGTCTGTCAATCTGTCTGTCTGTGTGTCAGTCTGTCTGTCTGTGTGTCAGTCTGTCTGTCTGTGTCAGCCTTCCTTCCTGCCTGCCTGCCTGTCAGTCTGTCTGTCAGTGTGTCAACCTGCCTGCCTGCCTGCCAGTCAGTCAGTCTGCCTGTCTGTGTGTCAGTCTGTCAATCTGTCTGTCTGTCAACCTGCCTGCCTGCCAGTCAGTCAGTCAGTCTGCCTGTCTGTGTGTCTCTCTGACTGCCTGTGTGTCAGTCTGTGTGTCAGTTTGTCAGTTTGCCTGCCTGTCAGTCTGTCTCCCTGTCTGTCAACCTGCCTGCCTGCCTGCCAGTCAGTCAGCCTGCCTGCCAGTCAGTCTGTCAGTCTGTCTGTCTGTGTCAGTCTGCCTGTCTGCGTGTCAGTCTGTCAACCTGCCTGCCTGTCTGTCTGCCTGCCTGTCTGTCTGTCTGCGTGTCAGTCTGTCAGTCTGCCTGCCTGTCAGTCTGTCTGTCTGTCTGTCAGTCTGCCTGCCTGTCAGTGTGTCTCCCTGTCTGTCAACCTGCCTGCCAGTCAGTCAGTCTGCCTGCCTGTCCGTCTGTCTGCCTGTCTGTGTCAGTCTGTCAGTCTGTTTGTGAGTCTGCCTGCCTGTCAGTCTGCCTGCCTGCCTGTCAACCTGTCTGCCTGCCTCTCAGTCTGCCTGCTTGCCAGTCTGTCTGCCTGTCTGCGTGTCAGTCAGTCTGTCAATCTGCCTGCCTGCCAGTCAGTCAGTCTGCCTGTCTGTGTGTCAGTTTGTCAATCTGTCTGTGTGTCAGTCTGTCTTTCTGCCTGCCAGTCTGTGTGTCAGTCTGTCAACCTGCCTGCCTGCCAGTCAGTCAGTCAGTCAGTCAGTCAGTCAGTCAGTCTCTCTGCGTCTGTCTGTCAGCCTGCCTCTGTCTGTCTGTCTGTCTGCCTGTGTGTCAGTCTGTCTGTCAGTCTGTCAACCTGTCTGCCTGCTTGTCCGTCTGCCTGTATGTGTGTCAGTCTGTCTGTCTCTCTGCCAGTCTGTGTGTCAGTCACTCTGTCTGTCAGTCTCTCTGTCTGTCTGTCTGTCTGCCTGTCAGTCTCTCTGTCTGTCTGCGTGTCAGTCTGTCTGTCTGTCTGTCTGTGTCAACCTGCCTGCCTGCCTGCCTGCCAGTCAGTCAGTCAGTCAGTCAGTCAGCCTGTCTGTGTGTCTGTCTGACTGCCTGTGTGTCAGTCTGTGTGTCAGTCTGTCAGTTTGCCTGCCTGTCAGTCTGTCTCCCTGTCTGTCAACCTGCCTGCCAGTCTGCCTGTCTGTGTGTCAGTCTGTCAATCTGCCTGTCTGTGTGTCTGTCTGACTGCCTGTGTGTCAGTCTGTCTGCCTGTCTCCCTGTCTGTCAACCTGCCTGCCTGCCAGTCAGTCAGTCAGTCTGCCTGCCAGTCAGTCTGTCAGTCTGTCTGTCTGTGTCATTCTGCCTGTCTGCGTGTCAGTCTGTCAACCTGCCTGCCTGTCAGTATGCCTGCCAATCTGTCTGTCTGTCTGCCTGCCTGTGTGTCTGTCTGCCTGCCTGTGTGTCTGTCTGCCTGCCTGTGTGTCTGTCTGCCTGTCTACGTGTCAGTCTGTCAACCTGCCTGACTGTCTGTCTGTCTGTCTGTCTGCCTGCCTGGCTGCCTGCCAGTTTGTGTGTCAGTCTGTCAGTCTGTCAATCTGTCTGTGTGTCAGTCTGCCTGTCAGTCTGTCAACCTGCCTGCCTGCCTGTCTGTCTGTCTGTCAGTCTGTCTGCGTGTCAGTCTGCCTGCCTGCCTGTCTGCGTGTCAGTCTGTCAGTCTGCCTTCCTGCCTGTCAGTCTGTCTGTCTGTCTGTCTGTCTGCCTGCCTGCCTGTCTGCCTGTCTGTGTGTCTGTCTGACTGCCTGTGTGTCTGTCTGACTGCCTGTGTGTCTGTCTGACTGCCTGTGTGTCAGTCTGTCAGTCTGCCTGCCTGTCAGTCTGTCTCCCTGTCTGTCAACCTGCCTGCCTGCCTGCCAGTCAGTCAGCCTGCCTGCCAGTCAGTCTGTCAGTCTGTCTGTCTGTGTCAGTCTGCCTGTCTGCGTGTCAGTCTGTCAACCTGCCTGCCTGTCTGTCTGCCTGTCTGTCTGTCTGCGTGTCAGTCTGTCAGTCTGCCTGCCTGTCAGTCTGTCTGTCTGCCTGTCAGTCTGCCTGCCTGTCAGTCTGTCTCCCTGTCTGTCAACCTGCCTGCCAGTCAGTCAGTCTGCCTGCCTGTCCGTCTGTCTGCCTGTCTGTGTCAGTCTGTCAGTCTGTTTGTGAGTCTGCCTGCCTGTCAGTCTGCCTGCCTGCCTGCCAACCTGTCTGCCTGCCTCTCAGTCTGCCTGCTTGCCAGTCTGTCTGCCTGTCTGCGTGTCAGTCAGTCTGTCAATCTGCCTGCCTGCCAGTCAGTCAGTCTGCCTGCCTGCCAGTCAGTTTGTCAATCTGTCTGTGTGTCAGTTTGTCAATCTGTCTGTGTGTCAGTCTGTCTTTCTGCCTGCCAGTCTGTGTGTCAGTCTGTCAACCTGCCTGCCTGCCAGTCAGTCAGTCAGTCTCTCTGCGTCTGTCTGTCAGCCTGCCTCTGTCTGTCTGTCTGACTGCCTGTGTGTCAGTCTGTCTGTCAGTCTGTCAACCTGCCTGCCTGCTTGTCCGTCTGCCTGCCTGCCTGTCAGTCTGCCTGCCTGCCTGCCAACCTGTCTGCCTGCCTCTCAGTCTGCCTGCTTGCCAGTCTGTCTGCCTGTCTGCGTGTCAGTCAGTCTGTCAATCTGCCTGCCTGCCAGTCAGTCAGTCTGCCTGCCTGCCAGTCAGTTTGTCAGTCTGTCTGCGTGTCAGTCTGTCTGTGTCAGCCTGCCTGCCAGTCTGTCAATCTGCCTGCCTGTCAGTCTGTCTGTCTTCCAGTCAGTCAGTCAGTCAGTCAGTCTGTCTGTCTGCCTGCCAGTCTGTCTGCCTGTCTGTGTGTCAGTCTGTCTGTCTGTGTGTCAGTCTGTCTGTCTGTGTGTCAGTCTGTCAACCTGACTGCCTGCTTGGCCGTCTGTCTGCCTGTCTGTCAACCTGCCTGCCAGTCTGTCTGTCTGCCTGCCTGTGTGTCTGTCTGCCTGCCTGTGTGTCTGTCTGCCTGTCTACGTGTCAGTCTGTCAACCTGCCTGACTGTCTGTCTGTCTGTCTGCCTGCCTGCCTGCCTGTCTGCCTGCCAGTTTGTGTGTCAGTCTGTCAGTCTGTCAATCTGTCTGTCTGTGTGTCAGTCTGCCTGTCAGTCTGTCAACCTGCCTGCCTGCCTGTCTGTCTGTCTGTCAGTCTGTCTGCGTGTCAGTCTGCCTGCCTGCCTGCGTGTCAGTCAGTCAGTCTGCCTTCCTGCCTGTCAGTCTGTCTGTCTGTCTGTCTACCTGCCTGCCTGCCAGCCTGTCTGCCTGTCTGCGTGTCTGCCTGTCTGCGTGTCAGTCTGTCTGTCAGTCTGTCAGTCTGTCAACATGCCTGCCTGCCTGTCTGTCTGCCTGTTTGTGTGTCAGTCAGTCTGTCTGTCTGTGTGTCAGTCTGTCTGTCTGTCAACCTGCCTGCCTGCCTGTCAGTCTGTCCGCCTGTCTGCGTGTCAGTCCGTCAGTCTGCCTGCCTACCTGCCTGTCAGCCTGTCTGTCAGTCAGTCTGCCTGCCAGTCAGTCAGTCTGCCTGCCTGCCAGTCAGTCTGTCAGTCTGTCTGTGTCAGTCTGCCTGCCTGCCTGTCTGCCTGCCCGTCTGTCTGCCTGTCTGCGTGTCAGTCTGTCAGTCTGCCTGCCTGCCTGTCAGTCTGTCTGTCTGCCTGTCTGTGTGTCAGTCTGTCAACCTGCCTGCCTGCCAGTCAGTCAGTCTGCCTGTCTGTGTGTCAGTCTGTAAATCTGTCTGTCTGTCAACCTGCCTGCCTGCCAGTCAGTCAGTCAGTCACTCTGCGTCTGTCTGTCAGCCTGCCTCTGTCTCTCTGTCTGACTGCCTGTGTGTCAGTCTGTCTGTCAGTCTGTCAACCTGCCTGCCTGCTTGTCCGTCTGCCTGTCTGTGTGTCTGTCACTCTGTCTGTCAGTCTCTCTGCCTGCCTGCATGCCTGTCAGTCAGTCAGTCAGTCAGTCAGTCTGCCTGTCTGTGTGTCAGTCTGTCAATCTGTCTGTCTGTGTGTCAGTCTGTCTGTCTGTGTGTCAGTCTGTCTGTCTGTGTCAGCCTTCCTTCCTGCCTGCCTGCCTGTCAGTCTGTCTGTCAGTGTGTCAACCTGCCTGCCTGCCTGCCAGTCAGTCAGTCTGCCTGTCTGTGTGTCAGTCTGTAAATCTGTCTGTCTGTCAACCTGCCTGCCTGCCAGTCAGTCAGTCAGTCTGCCTGTCTGTGTGTCTCTCTGACTGCCTGTGTGTCAGTCTGTGTGTCAGTTTGTCAGTTTGCCTGCCTGTCAGTCTGTCTCCCTGTCTGTCAACCTGCCTGCCTGCCTGCCAGTCAGTCAGCCTGCCTGCCAGTCAGTCTGTCAGTCTGTGTCAGTCTGCCTGTCTGCGTGTCAGTCTGTCAACCTGCCTGCCTGTCTGTCTGCCTGCCTGTCTGTCTGTCTGTCTGCGTGTCAGTCTGTCAGTCTGCCTGCCTGTCAGTCTGTCTGTCTGTCTGTCAGTCTGCCTGCCTGTCAGTCTGTCTCCCTGTCTGTCAACCTGCCTGCCAGTCAGTCAGTCTGCCTGCCTGTCCGTCTGTCTGCCTGTCTGTGTCAGTCTGTCAGTCTGTTTGTGAGTCTGCCTGCCTGTCAGTCTGCCTGCCTGCCTGTCAACCTGTCTGCCTGCCTCTCAGTCTGCCTGCTTGCCAGTCTGTCTGCCTGTCTGCGTGTCAGTCAGTCTGTCAATCTGCCTGCCTGCCAGTCAGTCAGTCTGCCTGTCTGTGTGTCAGTTTGTCAATCTGTCTGTGTGTCAGTCTGTCTTTCTGCCTGCCAGTCTGTGTGTCAGTCTGTCAACCTGCCTGCCTGCCAGTCAGTCAGTCAGTCAGTCAGTCAGTCTCTCTGCGTCTGTCTGTCAGCCTGCCTCTGTCTGTCTGTCTGACTGCCTGTGTGTCAGTCTGTCTGTCAGTCTGTCAACCTGTCTGCCTGCTTGTCCGTCTGCCTGTATGTGTGTCAGTCTGTCTGTCTCTCTGCCAGTCTGTGTGTCAGTCACTCTGTCTGTCAGTCTCTCTGTCTGTCTGCCTGTCAGTCTCTCTGTCTGTCTGCGTGTCAGTCTGTCTGTCTGTCTGTCTGTGTCAACCTGCCTGCCTGCCTGCCTGCCAGTCAGTCAGTCAGTCAGTCAGTCAGCCTGTCTGTGTGTCTGTCTGACTGCCTGTGTGTCAGTCTGTGTGTCAGTCTGTCAGTTTGCCTGCCTGTCAGTCTGTCTCCCTGTCTGTCAACCTGCCTGCCAGTCTGCCTGTCTGTGTGTCTGTCTGACTGCCTGTGTGTCAGTCTGTCTGCCTGTCTCCCTGTCTGTCAACCTGCCTGCCTGCCAGTCAGTCAGTCAGTCTGCCTGCCAGTCAGTCTGTCAGTCTGTCTGTCTGTGTCATTCTGCCTGTCTGCGTGTGAGTCTGTCAACCTGCCTGCCTGTCAGTATGCCTGCCAATCTGTCAGTCTGTCAACCTGCCTGACTGTCTGTCTGTCTGTCTGTCTGTCTGCCTGCCTGGCTGCCTGCCAGTTTGTGTGTCAGTCTGTCAGTCTGTCAATCTGTCTGTGTGTCAGTCTGCCTGTCAGTCTGTCAACCTGCCTGCCTGCCTGTCTGTCTGTCTGTCAGTCTGTCTGCGTGTCAGTCTGCCTGCCTGCCTGTCTGCGTGTCAGTCTGTCAGTCTGCCTTCCTGCCTGTCAGTCTGTCTGTCTGTCTGTCTGTCTGTCTGTCTGCCTGCCTGTCTGCCTGTCTGTGTGTCTGTCTGACTGCCTGTGTGTCTGTCTGACTGCCTGTGTGTCAGTCTGTCAGTCTGCCTGCCTGTCAGTCTGTCTCCCTGTCTGTCAACCTGCCTGCCTGCCTGCCAGTCAGTCAGCCTGCCTGCCAGTCAGTCTGTCAGTCTGTCAGTCTGTCTGTCTGTGTCAGTCTGCCTGTCTGCGTGTCAGTCTGTCAACCTGCCTGCCTGTCTGTCTGCCTGTCTGTCTGTCTGCGTGTCAGTCTGTCAGTCTGCCTGCCTGTCAGTCTGTCTGTGTGCCTGTCAGTCTGCCTGCCTGTCAGTCTGTCTCCCTGTCTGTCAACCTGCCTGCCAGTCAGTCAGTCTGCCTGCCTGTCCGTCTGTCTGCCTGTCTGTGTCAGTCTGTCAGTCTGTTTGTGAGTCTGCCTGCCTGTCAGTCTGCCTGCCTGCCTGCCAACCTGTCTGCCTGCCTCTCAGTCTGCCTGCTTGCCAGTCTGTCTGCCTGTCTGCGTGTCAGTCAGTCTGTCAATCTGCCTGCCTGCCAGTCAGTCAGTCTGCCTGCCTGCCAGTCAGTCAGTCAGTCTCTCTGCGTCTGTCTGTCAGCCTGCCTCTGTCTGTCTGTCTGACTGCCTGTGTGTCAGTCTGTCTGTCAGTCTGTCAACCTGCCTGCCAGTCTGTCAGTCTGTCAACCTGCCTGCCTGCCTGTCAGTCTGCCTGCCTGCCTGTCTGTTTGCCTGTCTGCAAGTCTGTCTGCCTGCCTGCCTGCCTTTCTGCGTGTCAGTCTGTCAGCCTGTCTGCGTGTCAGTCTGTCTGCCTGCCTGTGTGTCAGTCTGTCAGTCTGTCTGTCTATGTGTCAGTCTGCCTGCCTGCCTGTCTGTCTGTCTGCCTGTCTGTGTGTCAGTCAGTCTGCCTGCCTGCCTGTTTGCGTGTCAGTCTGTCAGTCTGTCTGCCTGTCTACGTGTCATTCTGTCAGTCTGTCAATCTGCCTGCCTGCCTGCCAGTCAGTCAGTCAGTCAGTCTGCCTGTGTGTGTCAGTTTGTCAATCTGTCTGTCTGTGTGTCAGTCTGTCTGTCTGCCTGCCAGTCTGTGTGTTAGTCTGTCAACCTGCCTGCCTGCCTGCCAGTCAGTCTGTCTCTCTGTCTGCCTGCCTGTGTGTCAGTCTGTCTGTCAGTCTGTCATTCTGCCTGCCTGCTTGTCCGTCTGTCTGCCTGTCTGTCAACCTGCCTGCCTGTCTGTCTGCCTGTCTGTGTGTCAGTCTGTGTGTCAGTCTGTCTGTGAGTCTGCCTGCCTGCCTGTCAGTCTGTCAGTCTGTCAACATGCCTGCCTGCCTCCCAGTCAGTCAGTCTGCCTGTCTGTGTGTCAGTCTGTCAGCCTGCCTGCGTGCCTGCCTGTCAGTCTCTCTGTCTGTCTGCCTGCCTGTCAGTCTGTCAGTCTCTGTCTGTCTGTGTGCCAGTCTGTCAGTCTGTCTGTCTGTCTGCCTGCCTGCCTGCCTGCCTCTGTGTCTGTCCCTGCCTGTTTCTGTGTGCTGGTATGTTACCATTGACAGGTGGAAGACACCACCCACGGAGCCCAGTGCTCAGGCTTCAGCAAGAAGTCGCTCTCTTCCATTGAGTGGCTGACATCATTTGGTCGAAGCCAGCACCTCCATATCTTGACTTTGCCGTTCACACACTCGCTTTGCCTGGTAACCTAGCAACAATTACAAAGTGAAACTATGTTAGAGCAGTGAAAACAGCCAAATTACTGTCACGCACTACACAGTTTGTATCATTTATGATCCCAGAGCAAAGCTTCAGATTTATATTGTGTACATTAAAGGCAATTTTAAGATATTAATGTTTGCATCTGTAGCTGCCCCTGTCAAATATGTTAAGTCTGTCTGTCTGCTTGCCTTTCTGTCTGTCTGTCTGTCTGTCTGTCAGCCTGCCTGCCTGTCCGTCTGTCTGTCTGTCTGTGTCAGTCTGTCAGTCTGTTTGTGAGTCTGCCTGCCTGTCAGTCTGCCTGTCAGTCTGTCAACCTGTCTGCCTGCCTCTCAGTCTGCCTGCGTGTCAGTCTGTCAGTCAGTCTGCCTGCCTGCCTGTCTGCGTGTCAGTCTGTCAATCTGCCTGCCTGCCAGTCAGTCAGTCTGCCTGTCTGTGTGTCAGTTTGTCAATCTGTCTGTCTGTGTGTCAGTCTGTCTTTCTGCCTGCCAGTCTGTGTGTCAGTCTGTCAACCTGCCTGCCAGTCTGTGTGTCAGTCAGTCAACCTGCCTGCCTGCCAGTCAGTCAGTCAGTCAGTCAGTCAGTCACTCTGAATCTGTCTGTCTGTCTGCCTGCCTGTGTGTCAGTCTGTCTGTCAGTCTGTCAACCTGCCTGCCTGCTTGTCCGTCTGCCTGTCTGTGTGTCAGTCTGTCTGTCTCTCTGCCAGTCTGTGTGTCTGTCACTCTGTCTGTCAGTCTCTCTGCCTGCCTGCCTGTCAGTCAGTCAGTCAGTCAGTCAGTCAGTCAGTCAGCCTGTCTGTGTGTCAGTCTGTCAATCTGTCTGTCTGTGTGTCAGTCTGTCTGTCTGTGTGTCAGTCTGTCTGTCTGTCTGTCTGTGTCAGCCTTCCTTCCTGCCTGCCTGTCAGTCTGTCTGTCAGTGTGTCAACCTGCCTGCCTGCCTGCCAGTCAGTCAGTCAGCCTGTCTGTGTGTCAGTCTGTCAATCTGTCTGTCTGTCAACCTGCCTGCCTGCCTGCCTGCCTGCCAGTCAGTCAGTCAGTCAGCCTGTCTGTGTGTCTGTCTGACTGCCTGTGTGTCAGTCTGTGTGTCAGTCTGTCAGTTTGCCTGCCTGTCAGTCTGTCTCCCTGTCTGTCAACCTGCCTGCCAGTCTGCCTGTCTGTGTGTCAGTCTGTCAATCTGTCTGTCTGTGTGTCAGTCTGCCTGCCTGCCAGTCTGTCTGCCTGTCTGTGTGTCTGTCTGACTGCCTGTGTGTCAGTCTGTCAGTCTGCCTGCCTGTCTCCCTGTCTGTCAACCTGCCTGCCTGCCAGTCAGTCAGTCAGTCTGCCTGCCTGCCAGTCAGTCTGTGTCAGTCAGCCTGTCTGCGTGTCAGTCTGTCAACCTGCCTGCCTGTAAGTCTGCCTGCCAGTCTGTCTGTCTGCCTGCCTGTGTGTCTGTCTGCCTGCCTGTGTGTCTGTCTGCATGTCTATGTGTCAGTCTGTCAACCTGCCTGACTGCCTGTCTGTCTGTCTGTCTGCCTGCCTGTCTGCCTGCCAGTTTGTGTGTCAGTCTGTCAGTCTGTCAATCTGTCTGTCTGTGTGTCAGTCTGCCTGTCAGTCTGTCAACCTGCCTGCCTGCCTGTCTGTCTGTCAGTCTGTCTGCGTGTCAGTCTGCCTGCCTGCCTGTCTGCGTGTCAGTCTGCCTGCCTGCCTTCCTGCCTGTCAGTCTGTCTGTCTGTCTGTCTGTCTGCCTGCCTGTCTGCCTGTCTGTGTGTCTGTCTGACTGCCTGTGTGTCTGTCTGACTGCCTGTGTGTCAGTCTGTCAGTCTGCCTGCCTGTCAGTCTGTCTCCCTGTCTGTCAACCTGCCTGCCTGCCTGCCAGTCAGTCAGCCTGCCTGCCAGTCAGTCTGTCAGTCTGTCTGTCTGTGTCAGTCTGCCTGTCTGCGTGTCAGTCTGTCAACCTGCCTGCCTGTCTGTCTGCCTGCCTGTCTGTCTGCGTGTCAGTCTGTCAGTCTGCCTGCCTGTCAGTCTGTCTGCCTGTCAGTCTGCCTGCCTGTCAGTCTGTCTCCCTGTCTGTCAACCTGCCTGCCAGTCAGTCAGTCTGCCTGCCTGTCCGTCTGTCTGCCTGTCTGTGTCAGTCTGTCAGTCTGTTTGTGAGTCTGCCTGCCTGTCAGTCTGCCTGCCTGCCTGTCAGTCTGTCAACCTGTCTGCCTGCCTCTCAGTCTGCCTGCTTGCCAGTCTGTCTGCCTGTCTGCGTGTCAGTCAGTCTGTCAATCTGCCTGCCTGCCAGTCAGTCAGTCTGCCTGTCTGTGTGTCAGTCTGTCAACCTGCCTGCCTGCTTGTCCGTCTGCCTGTATGTGTGTCAGTCTGTCTGTATCTCTGCCAGTCTGTGTGTCAGTCCCTCTGTCTGTCAGTCTCTCTGTCTGTCTGTCTGTCTGCCTGTCAGTCTCTCTGTCTGTCTGCGTGTCAGTCTGTCTGTCTGTCTGTCTGTGTCAACCTGCCTGCCTGCCTGCCAGTCAGTCAGTCAGTCTGCCTGTCTGTGTGTCAGTCTGTCAATCTGTCAGTCTGTGTGTCAGTCTGTCAACCTGACTGCCTGCTTGGCCGTCTGTCTGCCTGTCTGTCAACCTGCCTGCCAGTCTGTCTGTCTGCCTGCCTGTGTGTCTGTCTGCCTGCCTGTGTGTCTGTCTGCCTGTCTACGTGTCAGTCTGTCAACCTGCCTGACTGTCTGTCTGTCTGTCTGCCTGCCTGCCTGCCTGTCTGCCTGCCAGTTTGTGTGTCAGTCTGTCAGTCTGTCAATCTGTCTGTCTGTGTGTCAGTCTGCCTGTCAGTCTGTCAACCTGCCTGCCTGCCTGTCTGTCTGTCTGTCAGTCTGTCTGCGTGTCAGTCTGCCTGCCTGTCTGCGTGTCAGTCTGTCAGTCTGTCAATCTGCCTGCCTGCCAGTCAGTCAGTCTGCCTGTCTGTGTGTCAGTTTGTCAATCTGTCTGTCTGTGTGTCAGTCTGTCTTTCTGCCTGCCAGTCTGTGTGTCAGTCTGTCAACCTGCCTGCCTGCCAGTCAGTCAGTCAGTCAGTCACTCTGCGTCTGTCTGTCAGCCTGCCTCTGTCTGTCTGTCTGACTGCTTGTGTGTCAGTCTGTCTGTCAGTCTGTCAACCTGCCTGCCTGCTTGTCCGTCTGCCTGTCTGTGTGTCAGTCAGTCTGTCTCTCTGCCAGTCTGTGTGTCAGTCTGTCTGTCTGTGTGTCAGTCTGTCTGTCTGTGTGTCAGTCTGTCTGTCTGTGTGTCAGTCTGTCTGTCTGTCTGTGTCAGCCTTCCTTCCTGCCTGCCTGCCTGTCAGTCTGTCTGTCAGTGTGTCAACCTGCCTGCCTGCCTGCCTGCCAGTCAGTCAGTCTGCCTGTCTGTGTGTCAGTCTGTCAATCTGTCTGTCTGTCAGTCTGCCTGCCAGTCTGTCTGCCTGTCTGTGTGTCTGTCTGACTGCCTGTGTGTCAGTCTGTGTGTCAGTCTGTCAGTTTGCCTGCCTGTCAGTCTGTCTCCCTGTCTGTCAACCTGCCTGCCAGTCTGCCTGTCTGTGTGTCAGTCTGTCAATCTGTCTGTCTGTGTGTCAGTCTGCCTGCCTGCCAGTCTGTCTGCCTGTCTGTGTGTCTGTCTGCCTGCCTGTCAGTCTGACTCCCTGTCTGTCAACCTGCCTGCCTGCCAGTCAGTCAGTCTGCCTGCCTGCCAGTCAGTCTGTCTGCGTGTCAGTCTGTCTGTGTCAGCCTGCCTGCCAGTCTGTCAATCTGCCTGCCTGTCAGTCTGTCTGTCTTCCAGTCAGTCAGTCAGTCAGTCAGTCTGTCTGTCTGTCTGTCTGTCTGTCTGCCTGCCAGTCTGTCTGTCTGTCTGTGTGTCAGTCTGTCAGTCTGTGTGTCAGTCTGCCTGTCTGTGTGTCAGTCTGCCTGTCTGTGTGTCAGTCTGTCAATCTGTCTGTCTGTGTGTCAGTCTGCCTGCCTGCCTGCCTGCCAGTCTGTCTGCCTGTCTGTGTGTCTGTCTGACTGCCTGTTTGTCAGTCTGTCAGTCTGCCTGCCTGTCAGTCTGTCTCCCTGTCTGTCAACCTGCCTGCCTGCCTGTCTGTCTGTCTGTCAGTCTGTCTGCGTGTCAGTCTGCCTGCCTGCCTGTCTGCGTGTCAGTCTGTCAGTCTGCCTGCCTGTCAGTCTGCCTGCCTGCCTGTCAGTCTGCCTGCCTGCCTGTCAGTCTGTCTCCCTGTCTGTCAACCTGCCTGCCAGTCAGTCAGTCTGCCTGCCTGTCCGTCTGTCTGCCTGTCTGTGTCAGTCTGTCAGTCTGTTTGTGAGTCTGCCTGCCTGTCAGTCTGCCTGCCTGCCTGTCAGTCTGTCAACCTGTCTGCCTGCCTCTCAGTCTGCCTGCTTGCCAGTCTGTCTGCCTGTCTGCGTGTCAGTCAGTCTGTCAATCTGCCTGCCTGCCAGTCAGTCAGTCTGCCTGTCTGTGTGTCAGTCTGTCAACCTGCCTGCCTGCCTGCCTGTCTGTCTGTCTGTCAGTCTGTCTGCGTGTCAGTCTGCCTGCCTGCCTGTGTGTCTGTCTGCCTGCCTGTGTGTCTGTCTGCCTGTCTACGTGTCAGTCTGTCAACCTGCCTGACTGTCTGTCTGTCTGTCTGCCTGCCTGCCTGTCTGCCTGCCAGTTTGTGTGTCAGTCTGTCAGTCTGTCAATCTGTCTGTCTGTGTGTCAGTCTGCCTGTCAGTCTGTCAACCTGCCTGCCAGTCTGCCTGTCTGTGTCAGTCTGTCAATCTGTCTGTCTGTGTGTCAGTCTGCCTGCCTGCCAGTCTGTGTGTCTGTCTGACTGCCTGTGTGTCAGTCTGTCAGTCTGCCTGCCTGTCAGTCTGTCTCCCTGTCTGTCAACCTGCCTGCCTGCCAGTCAGTCAGTCTGCCTGCCTGCCAGTCAGTCTGTCAGTCTGTCTGTCTGTGTCAGTCTACGTGTCAGTCTGTCAACCTGCCTGCCTGTCAGTCTGCCTGCCAGTCTGTCTGTCTGTCTGCCTGTGTGTCTGTCTGCCTGCCTGTGTGTCTGTCTGCCTGTCTACGTGTCAGTCTGTCAACCTGCCTGACTGTCTGTCTGTCTGCCTGCCTGCCTGCCAGTTTGTGTGTCAGTCTGTCAGTCTGTCAACCTGCCTGCTTGCCTGTCTGTCTGTCTGTCTGCGTGTCAGTCTGCCTGCCTGCCTGTCTGCGTGTCAGTCTGTCTGTCTGTCTGTCTGCGTGTCAGTCTGCCTGCCTGTCTGTCTGCGTGTCAGTCTGCCTGCCTGCCAGTCTGTGTGTCTGTCTGACTGCCTGTGTGTCAGTCTGTCAGTCTGCCTGCCTGTCAGTCTGTCTCCCTGTCTGTCAACTTGCCTGCCTGCCAGTCAGTCAGTCAGTCTGCCTGCCTGCCTGCCAGTCAGTCAGTCTGCCTGCCTGCCTGCCAGTCAGTCAGTCTGCCTGCCTGCCTGCCAGTCAGTCAGTCTGCCTGCCTGCCAGTCAGTCTGTCAGTCTGTCTGTCTGTGTCAGTCTGCGTGTCAGTCTGTCAACCTGCCTGCCTGTCAGTCTGCCTGCCAGTCTGTCTGTCTGCCTGCCTGTGTGTCTGTCTGCCTGTCTACGTGTCAGTCTGTCAACCTGCCTGACTGTCTGTCTGTCTGTCTGTCTGTCTGTCTGCCTGCCTGCCTGCCTGCCAGTTTGTGTGTCAGTCTGTCAGTCTGTCAATCTGCCTGTCTGTGTGTCAGTCTGTCTGTCTGTGTGTCAGTCTGCCTGCCTGCCTGCCTGCCAGTCTGTCTGCCTGTCTGTGTGTCTGTCTGACTGCCTGTTTGTCAGTCTGTCAGTCTGCCTGCCTGTCAGTCTGTCTCCCTGTCTGTCAACCTGCCTGCCTGCCTGTCTGTCTGTCAGTCTGTCTGCGTGTCAGTCTGCCTGCCTGCCTGTCTGCGTGTCAGTCTGTCAGTCTGCCTGCCTGTCAGTCTCTCTGTCTGTCTGCGTGTCAGTCTGTCTGTCTGTCTGTCTGTGTCAACCTGCCTGCCTGCCTGCCAGTCAGTCAGTCAGTCTGCCTGTCTGTGTGTCAGTCTGTCAATCTGTCAGTCTGTGTGTCAGTCTGTCAACCTGACTGCCTGCTTGGCCGTCTGTCTGCCTGTCTGTCAACCTGCCTGCCAGTCTGTCTGTCTGCCTGCCTGTGTGTCTGTCTGCCTGCCTGTGTGTCTGTCTGCCTGTCTACGTGTCAGTCTGTCAACCTGCCTGACTGTCTGTCTGTCTGTCTGCCTGCCTGCCTGCCTGTCTGCCTGCCAGTTTGTGTGTCAGTCTGTCAGTCTGTCAATCTGTCTGTCTGTGTGTCAGTCTGCCTGTCAGTCTGTCAACCTGCCTGCCTGCCTGTCTGTCTGTCTGTCAGTCTGTCTGCGTGTCAGTCTGCCTGCCTGTCTGCGTGTCAGTCTGTCAGTCTGTCAATCTGCCTGCCTGCCAGTCAGTCAGTCTGCCTGTCTGTGTGTCAGTTTGTCAATCTGTCTGTCTGTGTGTCAGTCTGTCTTTCTGCCTGCCAGTCTGTGTGTCAGTCTGTCAACCTGCCTGCCTGCCAGTCAGTCAGTCAGTCAGTCACTCTGCGTCTGTCTGTCAGCCTGCCTCTGTCTGTCTGTCTGACTGCTTGTGTGTCAGTCTGTCTGTCAGTCTGTCAACCTGCCTGCCTGCTTGTCCGTCTGCCTGTCTGTGTGTCAGTCAGTCTGTCTCTCTGCCAGTCTGTGTGTCAGTCTGTCTGTCTGTGTGTCAGTCTGTCTGTCTGTGTGTCAGTCTGTCTGTCTGTGTGTCAGTCTGTCTGTCTGTCTGTGTCAGCCTTCCTTCCTGCCTGCCTGCCTGTCAGTCTGTCTGTCAGTGTGTCAACCTGCCTGCCTGCCTGCCTGCCAGTCAGTCAGTCTGCCTGTCTGTGTGTCAGTCTGTCAATCTGTCTGTCTGTCAGTCTGCCTGCCAGTCTGTCTGCCTGTCTGTGTGTCTGTCTGACTGCCTGTGTGTCAGTCTGTGTGTCAGTCTGTCAGTTTGCCTGCCTGTCAGTCTGTCTCCCTGTCTGTCAACCTGCCTGCCAGTCTGCCTGTCTGTGTGTCAGTCTGTCAATCTGTCTGTCTGTGTGTCAGTCTGCCTGCCTGCCAGTCTGTCTGCCTGTCTGTGTGTCTGTCTGCCTGCCTGTCAGTCTGACTCCCTGTCTGTCAACCTGCCTGCCTGCCAGTCAGTCAGTCTGCCTGCCTGCCAGTCAGTCTGTCTGCGTGTCAGTCTGTCTGTGTCAGCCTGCCTGCCAGTCTGTCAATCTGCCTGCCTGTCAGTCTGTCTGTCTTCCAGTCAGTCAGTCAGTCAGTCAGTCTGTCTGTCTGTCTGTCTGTCTGTCTGCCTGCCAGTCTGTCTGTCTGTCTGTGTGTCAGTCTGTCAGTCTGTGTGTCAGTCTGCCTGTCTGTGTGTCAGTCTGCCTGTCTGTGTGTCAGTCTGTCAATCTGTCTGTCTGTGTGTCAGTCTGCCTGCCTGCCTGCCTGCCAGTCTGTCTGCCTGTCTGTGTGTCTGTCTGACTGCCTGTTTGTCAGTCTGTCAGTCTGCCTGCCTGTCAGTCTGTCTCCCTGTCTGTCAACCTGCCTGCCTGCCTGTCTGTCTGTCTGTCAGTCTGTCTGCGTGTCAGTCTGCCTGCCTGCCTGTCTGCGTGTCAGTCTGTCAGTCTGCCTGCCTGTCAGTCTGCCTGCCTGCCTGTCAGTCTGCCTGCCTGCCTGTCAGTCTGTCTCCCTGTCTGTCAACCTGCCTGCCAGTCAGTCAGTCTGCCTGCCTGTCCGTCTGTCTGCCTGTCTGTGTCAGTCTGTCAGTCTGTTTGTGAGTCTGCCTGCCTGTCAGTCTGCCTGCCTGCCTGTCAGTCTGTCAACCTGTCTGCCTGCCTCTCAGTCTGCCTGCTTGCCAGTCTGTCTGCCTGTCTGCGTGTCAGTCAGTCTGTCAATCTGCCTGCCTGCCAGTCAGTCAGTCTGCCTGTCTGTGTGTCAGTCTGTCAACCTGCCTGCCTGCCTGCCTGTCTGTCTGTCTGTCAGTCTGTCTGCGTGTCAGTCTGCCTGCCTGCCTGTGTGTCTGTCTGCCTGCCTGTGTGTCTGTCTGCCTGTCTACGTGTCAGTCTGTCAACCTGCCTGACTGTCTGTCTGTCTGTCTGCCTGCCTGCCTGTCTGCCTGCCAGTTTGTGTGTCAGTCTGTCAGTCTGTCAATCTGTCTGTCTGTGTGTCAGTCTGCCTGTCAGTCTGTCAACCTGCCTGCCAGTCTGCCTGTCTGTGTCAGTCTGTCAATCTGTCTGTCTGTGTGTCAGTCTGCCTGCCTGCCAGTCTGTGTGTCTGTCTGACTGCCTGTGTGTCAGTCTGTCAGTCTGCCTGCCTGTCAGTCTGTCTCCCTGTCTGTCAACCTGCCTGCCTGCCAGTCAGTCAGTCTGCCTGCCTGCCAGTCAGTCTGTCAGTCTGTCTGTCTGTGTCAGTCTACGTGTCAGTCTGTCAACCTGCCTGCCTGTCAGTCTGCCTGCCAGTCTGTCTGTCTGTCTGCCTGTGTGTCTGTCTGCCTGCCTGTGTGTCTGTCTGCCTGTCTACGTGTCAGTCTGTCAACCTGCCTGACTGTCTGTCTGTCTGCCTGCCTGCCTGCCAGTTTGTGTGTCAGTCTGTCAGTCTGTCAACCTGCCTGCTTGCCTGTCTGTCTGTCTGTCTGCGTGTCAGTCTGCCTGCCTGCCTGTCTGCGTGTCAGTCTGTCTGTCTGTCTGTCTGCGTGTCAGTCTGCCTGCCTGTCTGTCTGCGTGTCAGTCTGCCTGCCTGCCAGTCTGTGTGTCTGTCTGACTGCCTGTGTGTCAGTCTGTCAGTCTGCCTGCCTGTCAGTCTGTCTCCCTGTCTGTCAACTTGCCTGCCTGCCAGTCAGTCAGTCAGTCTGCCTGCCTGCCTGCCAGTCAGTCAGTCTGCCTGCCTGCCTGCCAGTCAGTCAGTCTGCCTGCCTGCCTGCCAGTCAGTCAGTCTGCCTGCCTGCCAGTCAGTCTGTCAGTCTGTCTGTCTGTGTCAGTCTGCGTGTCAGTCTGTCAACCTGCCTGCCTGTCAGTCTGCCTGCCAGTCTGTCTGTCTGCCTGCCTGTGTGTCTGTCTGCCTGTCTACGTGTCAGTCTGTCAACCTGCCTGACTGTCTGTCTGTCTGTCTGTCTGTCTGTCTGCCTGCCTGCCTGCCTGCCAGTTTGTGTGTCAGTCTGTCAGTCTGTCAATCTGCCTGTCTGTGTGTCAGTCTGTCTGTCTGTGTGTCAGTCTGCCTGCCTGCCTGCCTGCCAGTCTGTCTGCCTGTCTGTGTGTCTGTCTGACTGCCTGTTTGTCAGTCTGTCAGTCTGCCTGCCTGTCAGTCTGTCTCCCTGTCTGTCAACCTGCCTGCCTGCCTGTCTGTCTGTCAGTCTGTCTGCGTGTCAGTCTGCCTGCCTGCCTGTCTGCGTGTCAGTCTGTCAGTCTGCCTGCCTGTCAGTCTGTCTGTCTGTCTGCCTGTCAGTCTGCCTGCCTGTCAGTCTGTCTCCCTGTCTGTCAACCTGCCTGCCAGTCAGTCAGTCTGCCTGCCTGTCCGTCTGTCTGCCTGTCTGTGTCAGTCTGTCAGTCTGTTTGTGAGTCTGCCTGCCTGTCAGTCTGCCTGCCTGCCTGTCAGTCTGTCAACCTGTCTGCCTGCCTCTCAGTCTGCCTGCTTGCCAGTCTGTCTGCCTGTCTGCGTGTCAGTCAGTCTGTCAATCTGCCTGCCTGCCAGTCAGTCAGTCTGCCTGTCTGTGTGTCAGTTTGTCAATCTGTCTGTGTGTCAGTCTGTCTTTCTGCCTGCCAGTCTGTGTGTCAGTCAGTCAGTCAGTCAGTCAGTCAGTCTCTCTGCGTCTGTCTGTCAGCCTGCCTCTGTCTGTCTGTCTGACTGCCTGTGTGTCAGTCTGTCTGTCAGTCTGTCAACCTGCCTGCCTGCTTGTCCGTCTGCCTGTATGTGTGTCAGTCTGTCAGTCTCTCTGTTTGTCTGTCTGTCTGCCTGTCAGTCTCTCTGTCTGTCTGCGTGTCAGTCTGTCTGTCTGTCTGTCTGTGTCAACCTGCCTGCCTGCGTGTCAGTCAGTCAGTCTGCCTGTCTGTGTGTCAGTCTGTCAATCTGTCTGTCTGTGTCAGTCTGTCTGTCTGTGTGTCAGTCTGTCTGTCTGTGTGTCAGTCTGTCTGTCTGTGTGTCAGTCTGTCTGTCTGTCTGTGTCAGCCTTCCTTCCTGCCTGCCTGCCTGTCAGTCAGTCTGTCTGTCAGTCTGTCAACCTGCCTGCCTGCCTGCCTGCCTGCCTGCCAGTCAGTCAGTCAGTCAGTCTGCCTGTCTGCCTGTCAGTCTGTCAACCTGCCTGCCTGCCTTCCTGCCTGTCAGTCTGTCTGTCTGTCTGTCTGCCTGCCTGCCTGTCTGCCTGTCTGTGTGTCTGTCTGACTGCCTGTGTGTCAGTCTGTCAGTCTGCCTGCCTGTCAGTCTGTCTCCCTGTCTGTCAACCTGCCTGCCTGCCTGCCAGTCAGTCAGCCTGCCTGCCAGTCAGTCTGTCAGTCTGTCTGTCTGTGTCAGTCTGCCTGTCTGCGTGTCAGTCTGTCAACCTGCCTGCCTGTCTGTCTGCCTGCCTGTCTGTCTGTCTGCGTGTCAGTCTGTCAGTCTGCCTGCCTGTCAGTCTGTCTGTCTGCCTGTCAGTCTGCCTGCCTGTCAGTCTGTCTCCCTGTCTGTCAACCTGCCTGCCAGTCAGTCAGTCTGCCTGCCTGTCCGTCTGTCTGTCTGTCTGTGTCAGTCTGTCAGTCTGTTTGTGAGTCTGCCTGCCTGTCAGTCTGTCTGCCTGCCTCTCAGTCTGCCTGCTTGCCAGTCTGTCTGCCTGTCTGCGTGTCAGTCAGTCTGTCAATCTGCCTGCCTGCCAGTCAGTCAGTCTGCCTGTCTGTGTGTCAGTTTGTCAATCTGTCTGTGTGTCAGTCTGTCTTTCTGCCTGCCAGTCTGTGTGTCAGTCTGTCAACCTGCCTGCCTGCCAGTCAGTCAGTCAGTCAGTCAGTCAGTCAGTCTCTCTGCGTCTGTCTGTCAGCCTGCCTCTGTCTGTCTGTCAGCCTGCCTCTGTCTGTCTGTCTGACTGCCTGTGTGTCAGTCTGTCTGTCAGTCTGTCAACCTGCCTGCCTGCTTGTCCGTCTGCCTGTATGTGTGTCAGTCTGTCAGTCTCTCTGTCTGTCTGTCTGTCTGCCTGTCAGTCTGTCTGTCTGTCTGCCTGTCAGTCTGTCTGTCTGTCTGTCTGCCTGTCTGCCTGTCTGCCTGTCTGTCTGTCTGTCTGTCTGTCTGTCTGCCTGTCAGTCTGTCTGTCTGTCTGCCTGTCAGTCTGTCTGTCTGTCTGCCTGCCAGTCAGTCAGTCTGCCTGCCTGCCAGTCAGTCAGTCTGCCTGCCTGCCAGTCAGTCTCTCTGTCTGTCTGCGTGTCAGTCTCTCTGTCTGTCTGCGTGTCAGTCTCTCTGTCTGTCTGCGTGTCAGTCTCTCTGTCTGTCTGTCAGTCTGTCTGCCTGCCTGCCAGTCAGTCAGTCAGCCTGTCTGTGTGTCAGTCTGTCAATCTGTCAGTCTGTGTGTCAGTCTGTCAACCTGACTGCCTGCTTGGCCGTCTGTCTGCCTGTCTGTCAACCTGCCTGCCAGTCTGTCTGTCTGCCTGCCTGTGTGTCTGTCTGCCTGCCTGTGTGTCTGTCTGCCTGTCTACGTGTCAGTCTGTCAACCTGCCTGACTGTCTGTCTGTCTGTCTGCCTGCCTGCCTGCCTGTCTGCCTGCCAGTTTGTGTGTCAGTCTGTCAGTCTGTCAATCTGTCTGTCTGTGTGTCAGTCTGCCTGTCAGTCTGTCAACCTGCCTGCCTGCCTGTCTGTCTGTCTGTCAGTCTGTCTGCGTGTCAGTCTGCCTGCCTGTCTGCGTGTCAGTCTGTCAGTCTGTCAATCTGCCTGCCTGCCAGTCAGTCAGTCTGCCTGTCTGTGTGTCAGTTTGTCAATCTGTCTGTCTGTGTGTCAGTCTGTCTTTCTGCCTGCCAGTCTGTGTGTCAGTCTGTCAACCTGCCTGCCTGCCAGTCAGTCAGTCAGTCAGTCACTCTGCGTCTGTCTGTCAGCCTGCCTCTGTCTGTCTGTCTGACTGCTTGTGTGTCAGTCTGTCTGTCAGTCTGTCAACCTGCCTGCCTGCTTGTCCGTCTGCCTGTCTGTGTGTCAGTCTGTCTGTCTCTCTGCCAGTCTGTGTGTCAGTCTGTCTGTCTGTGTGTCAGTCTGTCTGTCTGTGTGTCAGTCTGTCTGTCTGTGTGTCAGTCTGTCTGTCTGTGTGTCAGTCTGTCTGTCTGTCTGTGTCAGCCTTCCTTCCTGCCTGCCTGTCAGTCTGTCTGTCAGTGTGTCAACCTGCCTGCCTGCCTGCCTGCCAGTCAGTCAGTCTGCCTGTCTGTGTGTCAGTCTGTCAATCTGTCTGTCTGTCAGTCTGCCTGCCAGTCTGTCTGCCTGTCTGTGTGTCTGTCTGACTGCCTGTGTGTCAGTCTGTGTGTCAGTCTGTCAGTTTGCCTGCCTGTCAGTCTGTCTCCCTGTCAGTTTGCCTGCCTGTCAGTCTGTCTCCCTGTCTGTCAACCTGCCTGCCAGTCTGCCTGTCTGTGTGTCAGTCTGTCAATCTGTCTGTCTGTGTGTCAGTCTGCCTGCCTGCCAGTCTGTCTGCCTGTCTGTGTGTCTGTCTGACTGCCTGTGTGTCAGTCTGTCAGTCTGCCTGCCTGTCAGTCTGTCTCCCTGTCTGTCAACCTGCCTGCCTGCCAGTCAGTCAGTCTGCCTGCCTGCCAGTCAGTCTGTCTGCGTGTCAGTCTGTCTGTGTCAGCCTGCCTGCCAGTCTGTCAATCTGCCTGCCTGTCAGTCTGTCTGTCTTCCAGTCAGTCAGTCAGTCAGTCAGTCTGTCTGTCTGTCTGTCTATCTGTGTGTCAATCTGTCTGTCTGTCTGTCTGTCTGTCTGTCTGTCTGTCTGTCTGTCTGTCTGCCTGCCTGCCAGTCTGTCTGCCTGTCTGTGTGTCAGTCTGTCTGTCTGTGTGTCAGTCTGTCAGTCTGTGTGTCAGTCTGCCTGTCTGTGTGTCAGTCTGCCTGTCTGTGTGTCAGTCTGTCAATCTGTCTGTCTGTGTGTCAGTCTGCCTGCCTGCCTGCCTGCCAGTCTGTCTGCCTGTCTGTGTGTCTGTCTGACTGCCTGTTTGTCAGTCTGTCAGTCTGCCTGCCTGTCAGTCTGTCTCCCTGTCTGTCAACCTGCCTGCCTGCCTGTCTGTCTGTCTGTCAGTCTGTCTGCGTGTCAGTCTGCCTGCCTGCCTGTCTGCGTGTCAGTCTGTCAGTCTGCCTGCCTGTCAGTCTGTCTGTCTGCCTGTCAGTCTGCCTGCCTGTCAGTCTGTCTCCCTGTCTGTCAACCTGCCTGCCAGTCAGTCAGTCTGCCTGCCTGTCCGTCTGTCTGCCTGTCTGTGTCAGTCTGTCAGTCTGTTTGTGAGTCTGCCTGCCTGTCAGTCTGCCTGCCTGCCTGTCAGTCTGTCAACCTGTCTGCCTGCCTCTCAGTCTGCCTGCTTGCCAGTCTGTCTGCCTGTCTGCGTGTCAGTCAGTCTGTCAATCTGCCTGCCTGCCAGTCAGTCAGTCTGCCTGTCTGTGTGTCAGTCTGTCAACCTGCCTGCCTGCCTGCCTGTCTGTCTGTCTGTCAGTCTGTCTGCGTGTCAGTCTGCCTGCCTGCCTGTGTGTCTGTCTGCCTGCCTGTGTGTCTGTCTGCCTGTCTACGTGTCAGTCTGTCAACCTGCCTGACTGTCTGTCTGTCTGTCTGCCTGCCTGCCTGTCTGCCTGCCAGTTTGTGTGTCAGTCTGTCAGTCTGTCAATCTGTCTGTCTGTGTGTCAGTCTGCCTGTCAGTCTGTCAACCTGCCTGCCAGTCTGCCTGTCTGTGTCAGTCTGTCAATCTGTCTGTCTGTGTGTCAGTCTGCCTGCCTGCCAGTCTGTGTGTCTGTCTGACTGCCTGTGTGTCAGTCTGTCAGTCTGCCTGCCTGTCAGTCTGTCTCCCTGTCTGTCAACCTGCCTGCCTGCCAGTCAGTCAGTCTGCCTGCCTGCCAGTCAGTCTGTCAGTCTGTCTGTCTGTGTCAGTCTACGTGTCAGTCTGTCAACCTGCCTGCCTGTCAGTCTGCCTGCCAGTCTGTCTGTCTGTCTGCCTGTGTGTCTGTCTGCCTGCCTGTGTGTCTGTCTGCCTGTCTACGTGTCAGTCTGTCAACCTGCCTGACTGTCTGTCTGTCTGTCTGCCTGCCTGCCTGCCAGTTTGTGTGTCAGTCTGTCAGTCTGTCAACCTGCCTGCTTGCCTGTCTGTCTGTCTGTCTGTCTGCGTGTCAGTCTGCCTGCCTGCCTGTCTGCGTGTCAGTCTGCCTGCCTGCCAGTCTGTGTGTCTGTCTGACTGCCTGTGTGTCAGTCTGTCAGTCTGCCTGCCTGTCAGTCTGTCTCCCTGTCTGTCAACTTGCCTGCCTGCCAGTCAGTCAGTCAGTCAGTCTGCCTGCCTGCCTGCCAGTCAGTCAGTCTGCCTGCCTGCCTGCCAGTCAGTCAGTCTGCCTGCCTGCCAGTCAGTCTGTCAGTCTGTCTGTCTGTGTCAGTCTGCGTGTCAGTCTGTCAACCTGCCTGCCTGTCAGTCTGCCTGCCAGTCTGTCTGTCTGCCTGCCTGTGTGTCTGTCTGCCTGTCTACGTGTCAGTCTGTCAACCTGCCTGACTGTCTGTCTGTCTGTCTGTCTGTCTGCCTGCCTGCCTGCCTGCCAGTTTGTGTGTCAGTCTGTCAGTCTGTCAATCTGCCTGTCTGTGTGTCAGTCTGTCTGTCTGTGTGTCAGTCTGCCTGCCTGCCTGCCTGCCAGTCTGTCTGCCTGTCTGTGTGTCTGTCTGACTGCCTGTTTGTCAGTCTGTCAGTCTGCCTGCCTGTCAGTCTGTCTCCCTGTCTGTCAACCTGCCTGCCTGCCTGTCTGTCTGTCTGTCTGTCAGTCTGTCTGCGTGTCAGTCTGCCTGCCTGCCTGTCTGCGTGTCAGTCTGTCAGTCTGCCTGCCTGTCAGTCTGTCTGTCTGTCTGCCTGTCAGTCTGCCTGCCTGTCAGTCTGTCTCCCTGTCTGTCAACCTGCCTGCCAGTCAGTCAGTCTGCCTGCCTGTCCGTCTGTCTGCCTGTCTGTGTCAGTCTGTCAGTCTGTTTGTGAGTCTGCCTGCCTGTCAGTCTGCCTGCCTGCCTGTCAGTCTGTCAACCTGTCTGCCTGCCTCTCAGTCTGCCTGCTTGCCAGTCTGTCTGCCTGTCTGCGTGTCAGTCAGTCTGTCAATCTGCCTGCCTGCCAGTCAGTCAGTCTGCCTGTCTGTGTGTCAGTTTGTCAATCTGTCTGTGTGTCAGTCTGTCTTTCTGCCTGCCAGTCTGTGTGTCAGTCAGTCAGTCAGTCAGTCAGTCAGTCTCTCTGCGTCTGTCTGTCAGCCTGCCTCTGTCTGTCTGTCTGACTGCCTGTGTGTCAGTCTGTCTGTCAGTCTGTCAACCTGCCTGCCTGCTTGTCCGTCTGCCTGTATGTGTGTCAGTCTGTCAGTCTCTCTGTTTGTCTGTCTGTCTGCCTGTCAGTCTCTCTGTCTGTCTGCGTGTCAGTCTGTCTGTCTGTCTGTCTGTGTCAACCTGCCTGCCTGCGTGTCAGTCAGTCAGTCTGCCTGTCTGTGTGTCAGTCTGACAATCTGTCTGTCTGTGTCAGTCTGTCTGTCTGTGTGTCAGTCTGTCTGTCTGTGTGTCAGTCTGTCTGTCTGTGTGTCAGTCTGTCTGTCTGTCTGTGTCAGCCTTCCTTCCTGCCTGCCTGCCTGTCAGTCAGTCTGTCTGTCAGTCTGTCAACCTGCCTGCCTGCCTGCCTGCCAGTCAGTCAGTCAGTCTGCCTGTCTGCCTGTCAGTCTGTCAACCTGCCTGCCTGCCTTCCTGCCTGTCAGTCTGTCTGTCTGTCTGTCTGTCTGTCTGTCTGCCTGTCTGTGTGTCTGTCTGACTGCCTGTGTGTCAGTCTGTCAGTCTGCCTGCCTGTCAGTCTGTCTCCCTGTCTGTCAACCTGCCTGCCTGCCTGCCAGTCAGTCAGCCTGCCTGCCAGTCAGTCTGTCAGTCTGTCTGTCTGTGTCAGTCTGCCTGTCTGCGTGTCAGTCTGTCAACCTGCCTGCCTGTCTGTCTGCCTGCCTGTCTGTCTGTCTGCGTGTCAGTCTGTCAGTCTGCCTGCCTGTCAGTCTGTCTGTCTGCCTGTCAGTCTGCCTGCCTGTCAGTCTGTCTCCCTGTCTGTCAACCTGCCTGCCAGTCAGTCAGTCTGCCTGCCTGTCCGTCTGTCTGCCTGTCTGTGTCAGTCTGTCAGTCTGTTTGTGAGTCTGCCTGCCTGTCAGTCTGTCTGCCTGCCTCTCAGTCTGCCTGCTTGCCAGTCTGTCTGCCTGTCTGCGTGTCAGTCAGTCTGTCAATCTGCCTGCCTGCCAGTCAGTCAGTCTGCCTGTCTGTGTGTCAGTTTGTCAATCTGTCTGTGTGTCAGTCTGTCTTTCTGCCTGCCAGTCTGTGTGTCAGTCTGTCAACCTGCCTGCCTGCCAGTCAGTCAGTCAGTCAGTCAGTCAGTCAGTCAGTCTCTCTGCGTCTGTCTGTCAGCCTGCCTCTGTCTGTCTGTCTGACTGCCTGTGTGTCAGTCTGTCTGTCAGTCTGTCAACCTGCCTGCCTGCTTGTCCGTCTGCCTGTATGTGTGTCAGTCTGTCAGTCTCTCTGTCTGTCTGTCTGTCTGCCTGTCAGTCTGTCTGCCTGTCAGTCTGTCTGTCTGCCTGTCAGTCTGTCTGTCTGCCTGTCAGTCAGTCAGTCTGCCTGCCTGCCAGTCAGTCAGTCTGCCTGCCTGCCAGTCAGTCAGTCTGCCTGTCTGTGTGTCAGTCAGTCTGCCTGTCTGTGTGTCAGTCAGTCTGCCTGTCTGTGTGTCAGTCAGTCTGCCTGTCTGTGTGTCAGTCAGTCTGCCTGTCTGTGTGTCAGTCAGTCTGCCTGTCTGTGTGTCAGTCAGTCTGCCTGTCTGTGTGTCAGTCAGTCTGCCTGTCTGTGTGTCAGTCAGTCTGCCTGTCTGTGTGTCAGTCAGTCTGCCTGTCTGTGTGTCAGTCAGTCTGCCTGTCTGTGTGTCAGTCAGTCTGCCTGTCTGTGTGTCAGTCAGTCTGCCTGTCTGTGTGTCAGTCAGTCTGCCTGTCTGTGTGTCAGTCAGTCTGCCTGTCTGTGTGTCAGTCTGTCTGCCTGTCTGCGTGTCAGTCTGTCTGCCTGCCTGCCAGTCAGTCAGTCTGCCTGTCTGTGTGTCAGTCAACCTGCCTGCCTGCCTGCCTGCCAGTCAGTCAGTCAGTCTGCCTGTCTGTGTGTCAGTCAACCTGCCTGCCTGCCTGCCTGCCAGTCAGTCAGTCAGTCTGCCTGTCTGTGTGTCAGTCAGTCAGTCTGCCTGTCTGTGTGTCAGTCAGTCAGTCTGCCTGTCTGTGTGTCAGTCAGTCAGTCTGCCTGTCTGTGTGTCAGTCAACCTGCCTGCCTGCCTGCCTGCCAGTCAGTCAGTCAGTCTGCCTGTCTGTGTGTCAGTCAACCTGCCTGCCTGCCTGCCTGTCTGTGTGTCAGTCAACCTGCCTGCCTGCCTGCCTGCCAGTCAGTCAGTCAGTCTGCCTGTCTGTGTGTCAGTCAGTCAGTCTGCCTGTCTGTGTGTCAGTCAGTCAGTCTGCCTGTCTGTGTGTCAGTCAGTCAGTCTGCCTGTCTGTGTGTCAGTCAGTCTGCCTGTCTGTGTGTCAGTCAGTCAGTCTGCCTGTCTGTGTGTCAGTCAATCTGCCTGCCTGCCTGCCTGCCAGTCAGTCAGTCAGTCTGCCTGTCTGTGTGTCAGTCAACCTGCCTGCCTGCCTGCCTGTCTGTGTGTCAGTCAACCTGCCTGCCTGCCTGCCTGCCAGTCAGTCAGTCAGTCTGCCTGTCTGTGTGTCAGTCAGTCAGTCTGCCTGTCTGTGTGTCAGTCAGTCAGTCTGCCTGTCTGTGTGTCAGTCAACCTGCCTGCCTGCCTGCCTGCCAGTCAGTCAGTCAGTCTGCCTGTCTGTGTGTCAGTCAACCTGCCTGCCTGCCTGCCTGCCAGTCAGTCAGTCAGTCTGCCTGTCTGTGTGTCAGTCAGTCAGTCTGCCTGTCTGTGTGTCAGTCAGTCAGTCTGCCTGTCTGTGTGTCAGTCAGTCAGTCTGCCTGTCTGTGTGTCAGTCAACCTGCCTGCCTGCCTGCCTGCCAGTCAGTCAGTCAGTCTGCCTGTCTGTGTGTCAGTCAACCTGCCTGCCTGCCTGCCTGTCTGTGTGTCAGTCAACCTGCCTGCCTGCCTGCCTGCCAGTCAGTCAGTCAGTCTGCCTGTCTGTGTGTCAGTCAGTCAGTCTGCCTGTCTGTGTGTCAGTCAGTCAGTCTGCCTGTCTGTGTGTCAGTCAGTCAGTCTGCCTGTCTGTGTGTCAGTCAGTCTGCCTGTCTGCGTGTCAGTCAGTCAGTCTGCCTGTCTGTGTGTCAGTCAACCTGCCTGCCTGCCAGTCAGTCAGTCAGTCTGCCTGTCTGTGTGTCAGTCAACCTGCCTGCCTGCCAGTCAGTCAGTCAGTCTGCCTGTCTGTGTGTCAGTCAACCTGCCTGCCTGCCAGTCAGTCAGTCAGTCTGCCTGTCTGTGTGTCAGTCAACCTGCCTGCCTGCCTGCCTGCCAGTCAGTCAGTCAGTCTGCCTGTCTGTGTGTCAGTCAACCTGCCTGCCTGCCTGCCTGCCAGTCAGTCAGTCAGTCTGCCTGTCTGTGTGTCAGTCAACCTGCCTGCCTGCCTGCCTGCCAGTCAGTCAGTCAGTCTGCCTGTCTGTGTGTCAGTCAACCTGCCTGCCTGCCTGCCTGCCAGTCAGTCAGTCAGTCTGCCTGTCTGTGTGTCAGTCAACCTGCCTGCCTGCCTGCCTGCCAGTCAGTCAGTCAGTCTGCCTGTCTGTGTGTCAGTCAACCTGCCTGCCTGCCTGCCTGCCAGTCAGTCAGTCAGTCTGCCTGTCTGTGTGTCAGTCAACCTGCCTGCCTGCCTGCCTGCCAGTCAGTCAGTCAGTCTGCCTGTCTGTGTGTCAGTCAACCTGCCTGCCTGCCTGCCTGCCAGTCAGTCAGTCA